>JZLH01S0006499.1:0-10459 GCA_001188425.1 Eucidaris tribuloides | reverse complement strand
TTTATATACTGTTTCCAAGTTTATGTTTTCAAATAGTGTTTTCATTAGGCTGCATATCTCACAGTGATGCCCTTACGTACTGTTACATTTTATAATTACAATTATGTGCATTTCAGTCGTACTAAAGTGGGCGATGAAAGGACTCTACTGGCTTTGAGTAAATTCTCATAACACCTTTACTGTAACATATAAATGCTTTCTAATGGTGTTGAGTCTTGAATGTTTATTAAACTTGTATTACGAGAATTTTTACCAGTGCTGTCATGGCCGGCAAATCCTTTTTCAAATGTAAGGAGGGGACCTCCGATGCAGGAACTCCCAAACCATATTCTTGCCAGACCAAACATTTTTCCGGGGGGGGGGTGGGGGCGCCGACCAATAACGAATTTTAGCCAGCACCATTATATTTCTAGAAGCCTGCCAAAATATGCCAGCCAACCAATCTCTGACAAGCAAGGGGGGGGGGGAGGGGGGCCCGAACTAAACCATAATTTTCATATTTTGCCAGCCAAAATTTTCTAAACCTCCACATTGTCACAGCCAATCACAGGTTTTTGGGCATGACACATGATGCAAATTACGTGGGGGGGGGACATTTGAATATTGTAGTCCCGCAACTTCCAAAAATCGTGGGGGGACAATACCCACCGTCCACCACCTACCACCCCCCCACTCCGGATTTCGCCCCTGCCATCCTGTGAAATATTTATGCCTTTCTCCAGTATGTGATTTCTGTGCGATAAAGTGACTTTTACTACAATTTTTTCCACAACTCTTACACATAATGCTTTTTCCTTTATGCGTTCTCATGTGTTTCCACTAAATTATCATCTCTGGTATAATTCCTTTTGCATTCATCTGACCTTTAAATGCTTTCTCCCAGTGTGGTCTTGTATGTGAAAAGAAGATGGTCTGCTGAGAGAAATGCTTTTGTCACAATGTCGGCTATTTGAATGGCTTTTTCCAGTGTGCATCCTTTATTGCAACAAGCAAGAATGACTCCTGCTGAGTGAATGTTTTCCGAATCTAGGACATATAAATGCTTGTTTTCTCCCAAGTGTGGTCCTTGTATTACAATTAATAGACTTGATTTCTAAGATAATGCTGTTCCTATGTACACGAAATCACGTTTTTGAGCGATTTTTGTGTTGACATGCATGTATAAAAAGTCGCGCAGCATCGTAACGGTACATCCGATTTTCACGAAATCGGTCTCAAAAGATGCGCAAGACTTGAAAGTAAAAAGTCAGCAGCGACGTGATCAAAAAATTTTGCACGGCGGCATGGTCGCGAAATTTGTCGAGGGGGGGGGTCAAATTGACCCCCCCCCCAGTTAATATAGGGTTAATGCATTCACGCGTGTGTATGATAATTCATTCAGCAATGCAAATGGGGAGGAGTTTTGATTAATGTAAAGTCAAAAGCACAGAATTTGAGAAATCATTCATATCACCACAAATTAATGTGCAGTAGTGTAGCACACTTCCGGGAATATTTCAATTTGTTTTCATTTGAAAAGGATATTTATTTTGGAAGATTGAGAGTAAAATATTAGATTATTAGTACCCCTTTTCATCAGAATTTTTACAGTTTCCGCATGCACACAACATTCCGCTAAATTGTAGTACAAAACATACAATGTATTCTATTCACTTCTTGGTATGTAAGTGTGTGAGCAGAATTGAGGGAGCCAGCAATTCGGCATATTCTGTGATGCAAAATTCATGAGTTTCTCCTTCAACTGCCTCTTTTTATTTTTTGGCAATAGGGTATCCACCTTACATGACATGTACATGGTGTTTTTGTTCTTTGTATTACTCGTAACTGCATTATAAACATGTAGCCAAATACGACTGACTTCTCATCTCCGAAGAAGCACCCATGTTCAATATATAAGTAGCACTGATGATCACTGGATCAAAGAAACTAACTTAGCTGTCAGTCCATGATTAAACATAAAGTCACCTGACCAGCACTTTTCTAAATATAACTGATCATTGGATCAAAGAAACTAACTTAGCTGTCAGTCCATGATTAAACGTGATCACACCTGTTTGAACAGACATGAGATCTTGAATTGGCAATAGACTTAGTTTGAAAAAAAGGCACTTGAATTCCCAGAATGTGTCCGCAGTGCTGTTTTTTTCTCTACTATACGTTCTGATGTGTTTATCAGGTTAGAAGTATTGTTACAATCTTTTCTACACTGATTATTCTGGTTTTCTCTAGTGTGCATGTTCAGATATGTGGTTTCTTGTTAACATTGGGTAAATCCCTTCCACTCTGTGAACGTTTATATTACTTTTCTCCAGTTTATGTTTTCATGTGATTCATTAGGCTGTATCTCACAGTGAATGCCCTTACGTACTGTTGACATTTATAATTACATTATATGCATTTCAGTGTACTAAAGTGCATGAAAAGACTACTCTGCTGAGTAAATTCTCAATAACAACCTTTACATGTACATATAAATGGCTTTACTACGGTGTGAAGTCTTGAATGTTTAATTAAACTGTATTTCACGAGAAAATTTTTACCATGCTGTGAATATTTATGGCCTTTCTCCAGTATGTGATTTCCTGTGACGATAAATGTGACTTTTACTACGGAACGTTTTTCCACAATCTTTACACATAAATGGCTTTTCTCCTGTATGCGTTCTCATGTGTTGCACTAAATTACATCTCTGAGTAAATGCCCTTTTGCATTCATGACACTTAAATGGCTTTTCTCCAGTGTGCGTCCTTATGTGCAAAAGAAGATGGTTCTGCTGAGAGAATGTTTTTGCACAATGTGGGCATTTAAATGGCTTTTCTCCAGTGTGCATCCTTATGTGCACAAGAAGATGATTCCGCTGAGTGAATGTTTTTCCACAATCTGGACATCCAAATGGCTTTTCTCCGGTGTGCGTCCTTGTGTGGTCAATTAGATTGGATTTCCTTGTAAATGCTTTTCCACACTGGGGACATTCATATCGCCTTTCTCCAGTGTGTAATCTCCTGTGAATGCCAAGAGTGTTTTTACAGGCAAATGTTTTTCCACAATCTGGACATTTAAAGGGCTTTTCTCCAGTGTGCATCCTTATGTGCACAAGAAGATGATTCCGCTGAGTGAATGTTTTTCCACAATCTGGACATTCAAATAGCTTTTCTCCTGTGTGTAATCTTTTATGTATTTTGAGATCACGATTACATTTGAATGCTTTTCCACAATCTGGACATTTAAATGGCTTTTCTCTAGTATGCATTTTCATGTGGGTAAGAAAATGAATCTGTTGAGTAAATGTTTGATCACACTCGTGACATTTATGTGGCTTTTTGACAGTTTGTCTCCTTGTCATGTACTTTCTTAGTCTATCTTTATTTGCATATAACTGTTTCATGCTGCTGACTATCTTGTGGCTTTTGTCCAGTGCTATCTATTGCAGGCTTATGAAGTTGACATGGCTGAAGGAATCGTTGACCGCATTCATGACATTCTTGTGCCCTTTTCTCAATGTCTGTTTTCTCCTGCCTACAAGTTAATGTTTCGTCACTCTCTTCACATTTATCAGGATTTTCTCCTCCCTGGGTTTCCATGTATCTGCAAATATTGCCATCCTCACAGAATGGTTTTCCACACTGTCGACATCCATTTGACATAGTTCTGGCAAATGCTTTCCCTTGAATTGCTTTATTCTGCTGAATAATGGCTTCATCACGTTCTTCACTTTCACATAACTCTTGTGTATCGTTTGTCGGGACAGCAGCACTTAGACTAGTTTCCACATCCTCCCCGTCAGAGAGCTCACAATCCATGCAAGTTAAACCACTGCCTATGTCATATCCTGAAAGGAAATACAAAACCAAACTTAAAACTTCATCAAGATTGAAAATGGGTGATCTACAATGTGCTTCTATCAAGTCGCCAGAAAGTAGGAAAACTCATTAAAAGCTGTGTATTTGACTGGTTAATGGACCTTAAACACATACAAATCTAACATAGAATCATGTCACACATCACAGAATTACATGTAGATGTAAGTATGACATTAATATTTCATTTCATTTATTCCACAAAACACAACATAAAGTTACAAAACTTTGAAATATGTACGCAGGAGTACATTGGTGTGGTAGAACCATGTTGAGTATGAAGTGTAGGCTTAATACAAGAACACTCAGTGTACAAATGCCTATACAATATACAAAGGACAGTACACAGAATAAAAGTAGGATGCTGGTAGAATTAATTCATGTGCTTGACAAACTGGAGGAAGTTATTTGCTTATACATGTACTATACAGTGTGTCTCAAAAATAATTGTGCAAGTTAAAAGTGCCCTCTTTGGTAAGGAGAACAAAATTTTTGTGACGTGATGCTTACATCACCATCAAGGGCATAGTCTTAGCTTTCAAATGCCATTTGTTCTGTTCAGTTTGCTAGTTTTAATCCTGAGATATGTTCAGTTAACAACGAAAAGGTAAAATCACAATGTGCCACTTTTTGTACAGTCAATAATAGCATCAGGCACTCTTCCGGTGAAAGTGACACAAGTGTGATTCCACCGTTTTGTTGCTTACAGGATATCTCGAGATCAAAACAAGGAACTTGAATAGAACAACATTTAAAAGCTAAGACTTCGCCCTTGATGGTGACGTAAACATGTGTCATAGCAGTATATTCTAGCTGTCAAGGAGGGCACTTTTCACTTTTACGATTTTTTGAGAAGTGCTGTAGCATGTCTCAAAAATTGTGCAAGTAAAAAGCGCCATCTTTGACAAATATAAAATACTTTTGTGACGTAATATTTACATGAACGTCAAGGGCAAAGTGCTAGCTTTGAAATGCCATTTGTTTTGTTTAATTTGCTTGTTTTAATTTCGAGATATCTTGTAAACAACAAAAGAGTGGAATCACAATTGTGTCACTTTTACAAGGGACTGCAGTAAAAGTGGCACAATTGTGATTTCACCATTTCTTATTTAAATATACATATCTCAAGATTAAAACAATCAAACAAAACTAACGTTATTTGAAAGCTAAGACTAAGTTCTTGACGTTGATGTAAGCATAATGTCACAAGAGTATTTTCTAATTGCCAAAGAGGGCGTTTTTCACTTGCACAGTTTTTTTTTTGAGACACACTGTTTACCTTGCTTTGACAAATATATGAAAAGATAAGATAAAAAAAAATTGTTTATGCATGTATTAAATTGGTTGATTTCCTTTGTTTCATAGAATTTTGCAGACCATTCCAAAGGACAGGATCCTGAATTAAAGAAAAAATGATATGGTGGATAAAGTCAAATGTGATAAGGAGTAGGAAAGTTGTGAGCATTATTTGTAGTATGTAGTACCATGAAGAATTTAAAGGTAAAGTACTCTTGGAAGGACTTCGATTAAAGGTCATGAAATTATGAAATAATGGACCTACTATCCACATGGAGATGCATCACCCATTAATGAATTCATGCACGTGTGTATGATAATTCAATCAGCAATGCAAATGGGGAGGAGTTTTGATTAATGTAAAGTCAAAAGCACAGAATTTGAGAAATCATTCATATCACCACAAATTAATGTACAATAGTGTAGCACACTTCAGGAATATTTCAATTTGTTTTCATTTCAAAAGGATGTTCATTTTGGAAGATTGAGAGTAAAATATTAGATTCTTAGTACCCCTTTTGATCACAATTTTTACGGTTTCCGCATGCACACAACATTCCGCTAAATTGTAGTACAAAACATACAATGTATTTTTCTATTCACTTCTTGGTATCGAAGTGTGTGAGCAGAATTGAGGGAACCAGCAATTCGGCATATTCTGTGATACAAAATTCATGAGTTCCTCCTCCAATCGCCTCTATTTATTTTTTGGCGATAGGGTATCAACCTTACATGAACTGTATATTGTGATTTCCTTCTCTGTCTTGCTCGTAATAGCATGTTAAACATGTAGCCAAATACTACTACTCATCTCTGAAGAAACACCCCTGTTCAGTATATTTGAGATGTACATTTTTAAATAGCACTGATGATCAATGGATCAAAGAAACTAACTTAATAACTGTCAGTCTATGATTAATCATAAACTCACCTGACCAGCACTATTCTAAATATCACTGATCAGTGGATCAAAGAAACTAACTTAGCTGTCAGTCCACGATTAAACATGATCACACCTATTTGAACAGACATGAGATCTTGAATTGGCAATAGACTTTGAAACAGAGGCACTTGAATTCCCAGAACGTGTCAGCAGTGCTGTTTTTCCTCTACTATTCGTTCTTATATGTTTATTAGTTTAGAAGTATTGTTACAATCCCTGTTACACTGATTATTCTGTTTTTCTCTAGTATGTATGTTGAGATGTGTGGTTTCTTGTATACATTGGGTAAATCCCTTCCACACTGTTGAACGTTTATATTACTTTTCTCCAGTGTGTGTGTTCATTAGGCTGTATCTCACAGTGAATGCCCTTACGTACTGTTGACATTTAAAATTATATGCATTTTGGTGTGCTCATGTGCATGAAAGACGACTCTGCTGAGTAAATTCTCAATAACAACCTTTACATGTACATAAAAATGGCTTTACTATGGTGTTAATTCTTGAATGTTTAATTAAACTGTATTTCACGATAAAAACTTTCCACACTGTGGATATTTATGGCCTTTCTCCAGTATGTGATTTCCTGTGACGATCAAGGTGACTTTTATTATGGAATGTTTTTCCACAATCTTTACATATAAATGGCTTTTCTCCTGTATGCGTTCTCATCTGTTGCGCTAGATTACATCTCTGGGTAAATGTCCTTTTGCATTCATGACATTTAAATGGCTTTTGACCAGTGTGTGTTCTCATGTGTGTTATTAGTTTGGATTTCACATACCCTTTCACACTGGTCACATTTATGTAAGTTTTCTCCGGTATGCAATTTCATGTGTTGCATAAGGGTACATCTCTGATTAAATGCCATTTCGCACTGCTGTCATTTAAATGGTTTTTCTCAAGAGTGTATGCTTGTGTGTTGAATTAGATTGGATTTCCTAGTACATGTAAATGCTTTTCCACACTGGGGACATTCATACGGCCTTTCTCCAGTGTGTAATCTCCTGTGAATGTCAAGAGTGTTTTTACGGGCAAATGTTTTTCCACAATCTGGACATTTAAAGGGCTTTTCTCCAGTGTGCGTCCTTATGTGCGTAAGAACATGGTTCTGCTGAGAGAATGTTTTTGCACAATGTGGGCATTTAAATGGCTTTTCTCCAGTGTGCATCCTTACGTGCACAAGAAGATGATTCCGCTGAGTGAATGTTTTTCCACAATCTGGACATTCAAATGGCTTTTCTCCAGTGTGCGTCCTTATGTGTTGATTAGGTTGGATTTCACAGTAAATGCTCTTCCACACTGGGGACATTTAAATGGCTTTTCTCCAGTGTGCATCCTTATGTGCGTAAGAAGATGATTCTGCTGAGTGAATGTTTTTGCACAATCTGGACATTCAAATAGCTTTTCTCCTGTGTGTAATCTTTTATGTATTTTGAGATCACGATTACATTTGAATGCTTTTCCACAATCTGGACATTTAAATGGCTTTTCTCTAGTATGCATTTTCATGTGGGTAAGAAAATGAATCTGTTGAGTAAATGTTTGATCACACTCGGGACATTTATGTGGCTTTTTGACAGTTTGTCTCCTTGTCATGTACTTTCTTAGTCTATCTTAATTCGCATATCCTGTTTCATGCTGCTGACCATCTTGTGGCTTTTGTCCAGTGCTATCTATTGCAGGCTTATGAAGTTGACATGGCTGAAGGAATCGTTGACCGCATTCATGACATTCTTGTGCCCTTTTCTCAATGTCTGTTTTCTCCTGCCTACAAGTTAATGTTTCATCACTCTCTTCACATTTATCAGGATTTTCTCCTCTCTGGGTTTCCATGTATCTGCAAATATTACCATCCTCACAGAATGCTTTTCCACACTGTTGCATTCCATTTGACATAGTTCTGGCAAATGCTTTCCCTTGAATTGCTTTATTCTGCTGAATAATGACTTCATCACCTTCTTCACTTTTACATAACTCTTGTGTATCGTTTGTCAGGACAGCAGCACTTAGACTAGTTTCCACATCCTCCCCGTCAGAGAGCTCCCAGTCCACGCAAGTTAAACGACTCTCTATGTCATATCCTGAATGGAAATACAAAACCAAACTTAAAACTTCATCAAGATTGAAAATGGGTGATCTACAATCTGCTCCTATCCATTCACCACAAATTAAGGAAACTCATTTACAACTGTGTATTTGACTGGTTAATGGACCTTAAACACATACAAACTTAGGATCATCTCATGCATCAACAAAATTACATGTGGATACAAGTATTACACGAATATTCAATTTAATTTATTCCACAAAACACAACATAAAGTTACAAAACGTTGAAATATGTATGCAGGAGTACATTCGTGTGGTGGAACCATGTTAAGTATCAAATGTAGGCTTAATATAAGAACATTCAGTGTACAAATGCCTATACAATACACAAAGGACAGTACACAGAATAAAAGTAGGATGCTGGTAGAATTAATTCATGTGCTTGACAAACTGGAGGAAGTTATTTGCTTATATTATACAGTATGTCTCAAAAATAATTGTGCAAGTCAAAAGCGCCCTCTTTGGTAATGAGAACAAAATGTTTGTGACGTGATGCTTACATCACCATCAAGGGCATAGTCTTAGCTTTCAAATGATGTTTGTTCTGTTCAGTTTGCTTGATTTAATCCTGAGATATGTTCAGTTAACAACGAAAAGGTAAAATCACAAATGTGCCACTTTTTGTACAGTCAATAATAGGATCAGGCACTCTTCCGGTGAAAGTGACACAAGTGTGATTCCACCCTTTTGTTGCTTACAGGATATCTCGAGATCAAAACAAGGAACTTGAACAGAACAAACAACATTTAAAAGCTAAGACTTCGCCCTTGATGGTGACGTAAACATGTGTCATAGCAGTATATTCTAGCTGTCAAAGAGGGCACTTTTCACTTTTGCAATTTTTTGAGAAGTGCTGTAACATGTCTCAAAAATTGTGCAAGTAAAAAGCGCCATCTTTGGCAAATATAAAATACTTTTGTGACCTAATATTTACATCAACGTCAAGGGCAAAGTGTTAGCTTTTAAATGCCAATTGTTTTGTTTTATTTGCTTGTTTAAATTTCAAAATATCTTGTAAACAACAAAAGAGTGGAATCACAATTGTGTCACTTTTGCAAGGGACTGCAGTAAAAGTGGCGCAATTGTGATTTCACCCTTTCTTATACATATCTCAAGATTAAAACAATCAAATTAAACAAAACTAATGTTATTTGAAAGCTAAGACTAAGTTCTTGACGTTGATGTAAGAATAAAGTCACAAGAGTATTTTCTAATTGCCAAAGAGGACGTTTTTCACTTGCACAGTTTTTTTTTGAGACACACTGTTTACCTTGCTTTGACAAATATATGAAAAGATAAGTAAAAAAAAAATGTTTATGCATGTATTAAATTGGTTGATTTTCTTTGTTTCATAGAATTGTGTACACCATTCCAAAGGACAAGATCCTGAATTAAAGAAAAAAAATTATATGGTGGATAAAGTCAAATGTGATAAGGAGTGGGAAAGTTGTGAGCATTATTTGTAGCATGTAGTACATGAAGAATTTAAAGGTAAAGTACTCTTGGAAGGACTTCGGTTAAAGGTCATGAAATTATGAAACAATGGACCTACTATCCACATGGAGATGCATCACCCATTAACCCTATTTTAACTGGGCTATTTCAGACCGCGTTTTTCCGAGATCTCGGCCGCCGATCGCGCGATCGCCGCGAAAATTTGCATGCGCGTAGAGCCGGATGTAAACTCCACGACTGTGTAGTAAAATTTTCAAAAAAATAATATTTTCTATTTTTAAAGTAATTAATTATGCAAATAAGTGCATGAAATTATGTTTTCACCTATAACTCTCTTACTATAGCTAGTAGAATACTAATTTTTGGTGAAAATATTCATTTTGACATTTCTCACAATCATCTACAAAAAAAATTGCCGAATCGGAAGTAATTTCTTATGTATTTTATTGTTTTGTGAATTTCTTATGTATTTCTTTGTTTTTTCGACCTTTTGATTTCTATTGTTTTTTCGATGAAATTTGTTGGGGACACTTTTGCAATCATAAACAGCATAAAATTAATTCATGTTAACCAGTAAAAGCAAAAATAATCATACATTTATGATTTTTGGCTGAAAACACAATTTCCATTGATTTTGTACACGAAATCACGTTTTTGAGCGATTTTTGTGTTGACATGCATGTATAAAAAGTCGCGCAGCATCGTAACGGTACATCCGATTTTCACGAAATCGGTCTCAAAAGATGCGCAAGACTTGAAAGTAAAAAGTCAGCAGCGACGTGATCAAAAATTTTGCA
>JZLH01S0006496.1:11305-21884 GCA_001188425.1 Eucidaris tribuloides | reverse complement strand
TGTGTGTGTGTGTGTGTGCGTGTGTGTGCGTGTGTGTGTGCGTGTGTGTGCGTGCGTGTGTGTGTGTGTGTGTGCGTGTGTGTGTGAGTTTGTGATGGGGGTATTTTTACTTGTTGGCTCATTCTGATGACCCACCCACCATGATTATCGTTCGGGTCGACGTCGACCACCCCTACCCCCCCCCCCCCCCCCCTCCAGGATTCAGATCTGTAGCTATATAGCACTTGCTGTCTTTAAAACTTAGAGCCATCCATTTGGTAAATGGTAAAAAATGAAATTCTTTCCAATTTTGATTTTTAGATATATGGTTTATCAATGCCCTGAAAATTGCTTGCTCTGAAACTCTCCCATTTTTGAGAAATTACTCAAAATGTAAAATACTTGGGGGGAGGGGGAGTAATCCCCAACATTTCCCATACAGGTGTAGGTAGTGTACATACTGCTAGATGCTCTCCTTTAATGCAAACATAATATGTCACTTAGTACAATTTTCAGTAGGTTTGATATTGTTTTTTGATGTCTGGGGTGACAATAGAATACTTTGTGAGAGATAGACAAAAAAATTTGTCTATCGACCAAAACTATACTTGTGCTTAAAGGCAAGGTTCACCCTGAAGTCAAGTTGGTTTTAATAAAAGCAGAACAATGAGAGAAACATGTTAATGAAAGTTTGGCGAAAATCCACCAATGAATAACAGAGTTATGATGTTTCAAAGTTTCAAATTTGTGACATCACATGCGAGCAGCTCCCAATACGTCATGTAATATAAATTTCATAAATTGCCATTTTTTAATGGTTCATGATAATTGAATGTTTTATTTTTCATAGAAGCAGTATGAAATAATGTTTCTGATAGTATATTGAATGCACAGGTAAATCGTTTTCAAATTTCTGAGAAAACGGCACTGTTTTATGGAATTTATATCACATGACATTTGGGGAGCTGCTCGCATGTGACGTCACAAATTTCAAAGTTAAAAATTCCATAACTCTGTTATTCTTTGGTGGATTTTCGCCAAACTTTCATTAACATGTTTCTCTCATTGTTCTGCTTTTATTAAAACCAACTTGATGTCAGGCCCGGGGGTGAACAGGTTGCCTTTAAATACATGTACTGCAGTAATGACATCTAAGTATAGCCAGTGGGCTAGGCGCTGATGAACATCTATTCGTGACACTACTACTTTTATTTCATTGTTGTTATTTTTCGGTGAATAATGCCGGTAGTCATCTAATGACTTCAGACTCTGAGGGATTACAACGGTAAAGACCATGATGCAAATTTTTAATCACGAGTGATACCGCATGTACTGAATGTGTACGTATGCACATGTCCATGTGTTTTGAATTAATGATGTCATCTTCAGTGACACTGGTAACCACATTTCTGTGCTCTGGCAGGGACTCACCGCAAGATGTGTAATTGTAGAATGATAATGGAGTAATGGTCGCCAATCTTGATGACTTGTACTGGTACAAGATGCATATTAAATTGCCAATACAGACACCACTGAGTTTTGTATACCATGTACCATGGTTCGTACTGTATCTGGTGTACATGTACATGTACAGTATCTGTAATCACAGTAATTTGATTGTGTTGCAGCTGGGCTGTAGGCTAAGGCCTCCATTTTTCCATTTTACAAAATCAAAATTCTGTTTTTCAAATTTTCCATTTCCCGCAATTTTACGCATTACTCAAAGTCACGTATATTATAAACACCATATTACCTTTATTATACTTGCATGATTACAACTCAGACTCAGTGAAATGGAGCGGTCATAGTCATGGTAGTGAGAAAGATGGCCAGCAGAGGGGTTGGATGATTAAAGTTACTCTCATGCTTGATAATGGTATTATTTAGTTAAAGAATAGTTTTAGGCATTTCAATATTTGTTTATTTTGTAATTTACTGCCAATTTAAGGTTATTAATCCAGCATTTCACGATTTCCTATTTTCCACGTTACACCTCCCATTTCCGTGATTTTTCTCCGTTTTCCGTATCGCGGAGGAATGGAGGCTTTACTGTAGGCCCTACATAGTCCTAGAAGTTGCACATTCTAACTGTTCCATTTTGTGTGGACAATTATGGTTGTTACTGTTTACTCTTTCAGTACACACGTATGGGAATAAAGCACAATCAAAATGGTTAAGCTGTCCTGTAAGAAATAAACATTAGGAAACCTTTACAATTTTTTGGTGACTAAAGCTTGGTGTTATTACTAGGTAAAATTACGATAGTGTTGATGAAATGCGTTCACTAAACTACATGCAGTTGCATGTACATGTATACAGTGATTACAGTATGGGTTGTTAATTTGCGTGAAGGACCAAGGCTTTGGAAGAAGTATAATTTTGTGTGTTTTATAGCGTTTTTGATTGCCCAGAAAAAAATAGATTTGATTTGGTACTTTTCGTTATAAGTTTATGCCTATTTTGGCGGGCTCACATGTCATAACCAAACATACATAATGGGACTTTAACTTGTGTCCATATGATATGGATGTATACTTTTAGGTCACCTTTTCATAGCTAACACTCGATTCCCAACTTTAAAAATTTGGCGGATTTATGATACTTCACCAAGGTTTGCCGCAAAATACATGTAACATTAACAAGAATTTTACATGCATAGATGAGAAACCTGTTGCCATTAGATATCTAGTTTCCTATTATTTCCCTTGTGTGGCGATTATTGGTACCCACTTCATCCAGTTACGTGATCAATTTGCAACCACAAAAATCAACACACGTGGACCCACGCACCTTGAACAATTGAACCTGATCTCTAAACTAGACTAAAAAACTTTCAGGATTTCCTCCGGTATTGGTATATCACCCACCACTTACCTTCACCTGAAATAGGGGGATATATCCATGTACTTTTAAGTGGTTGTACTTCCGTGGGTTTTGTGATGTGGCATTTTTCGGTTTCATTCATTGCTGACCAAGAATTTTGTGTTTATTGCATGATTTGATGGTTTGTCTGGCGAATTAACCAGCTGGTTACGTAGTGTGGAATCAAATTCTGAAGTGATTTATCCAGTACACAAATCACAATGAACAGAAGGTAAGTGTTGCTGTAAAAGTGGATAATTTTGTGCAATTAATTTTACACGCTGACAGAGTTCGGTGCAATTTTGTGTGTTATTAATTTCGTGCACAGCCAAGGTAGGGGCAAGCAACCACACAAGGCACAACACTACCTTAGTATCCAGTCTCACATTCATACATGTACACTATCCAAACCAAGTCCAAACACCAAACAAGAAAAGTCAAAAATGATTTTAGCTTTGCAAAAATAGGGACAGTGATTTTCCGTTTACCGGTAAATTGAAATTCAGTTTCGTTCCTTACTTTTCATGTGAAAATTCGTGGAATTCACCTTTGCAAAATGGAACTGGCATTTTCGCTGTGTACATTTTCTATGACAAAACAGAATTTACATTTTTAGATCAAGTTAAAACGGAATTACCAGTTTTCAGAAACGGAAAAGACCAGTTTTTGAAATGGAAAATCATTGTTTCTGCAAGAATATTTGTGTGTTTTCATTTTCGCACTGTTTCACACCGTGAAATATTTCACTTTAAAATTATAGTAGACTATATTCAGGCAGTGCTACTTTGAGCCATTGTGTAGACATGTACTTACTAACCAAAAGGTTACTGTTTGTGGGGCAATTTAGCACAAGAGTTTATTCACTAAATAGGTTTACTGTACAATCATACACCCACATCTTGTTTTTGATAGCAATTATTATATCAATGGATTATTGAAATTATAGGCAGAAGGTGCCTGCCTGGTCTTTTATTTGCTCAGATATCATGTGAAGAGATAAACGTTTGTTAAATGTCCATATATTATGTACGGTGCTCAAGTCACATAGACTTTATTATAATTCATCGACGATCGGCCAGATGCAAGGATCTAATTTCTTTGGCAAGGCACAACGTTATACTTACTTAGTGGTCAATAATTTTGTCTACTAATTAAATTTCCGCTGCATGCTCATGAGAAGTTTCTACGTAAGTGCTCCAATTTTCATTGTATTTCTTTGGCATAGGCCTACATACTGTACATACAGTTACTTGAAGATGTTCATTCCTTCATTCCTGCACGGACATAGCCGTGTAGATTTCCTCACTAATTGAATTGACTACAATTAATGGGACTGCCTAACTAGGTTTGATCCATCAACATACTGTGCTTCAAAGAAGTGAACAATACCACATGTACTGTATGTGTGGGTGTCTGCATTGCACAACATAAGTAAGTAGCACAGACACATTGTGTACGTACACTGTAGTATGTGTATACTAATGTATGTGTTTGGATGTTGGGAATGTTCCAGCACCCTCAGTCAGGCAACAAAATCACAGACATTGATACTGTGATAGTCTCACAGTATGCTGTTTTCCTAACCGCATAATGCTATAGGGTTAAAGGAACTAATCAAACTTGTTAACCTTGCGCTATGTAAAATTATTCATCTGATAGACCTGCTCTCATGTTTCTGTGAGGAACATTGCCCATGTCAGACGTTTGGTACCAGCTCTTTTGTCACTGATGAAGATGTGTTTTTAATTGTGGAATGTCTGCTGTCCTTTGTGCTTCATCACTTTGTACATTAAGTATGTTTTTTATTGCTGAAATATTCATGTTTACAAAACAAATACGAACTGAAAAAAAATGTGCACCTACTTCAACATAGCGTAATTTCACATGAACCTGAAATAAAGTATCAGACATGTCTGTGTTTTTTGTTAATTGCTCCTTACAAGCAGGTAAGAGTAGACTACTTTCTGGAAACGTAAAGGGACAGATGGTCCTCATAGTTTTTCACTGTTTTGTGTAGGAAACTGTCTTTTACAGGGCTGCCAACTCTCACGCATTGAGTGGGAGATTCCCACATTTCGGCCCTTTCTCACGCAAAATTTTTGTTTGATTTTCCATACGTTTCTATTGATCTCACGCATTTGGACCTCTCACTTTATGTCATTGGCCTATGGGAGTCTCACGCCAATGGATTCACAGACATTGGCAACTCTGCTTTTAAAGGTTATGATGTAAAGATGTATTGATTGTAAACTATTTTATCATGAACAAGAAGAGACAAAAGCTGTCAGGGTCACTACAGAGTTCAAGGTCAATTGAAGCTTATTGCGGAATCAAGTCAAGAATTATATATGACATCCTACACTGTACTGTATGTAGAGTTTGATTCGTTGTGGACTTGTGGGTTGTTTGAAAAGGGACTAGGAGGATTATAATGCATTGCATTGTGCTATTACAAAAAGGTATCAAACGATCTGTTGTTAGTCCCCTTCCTCTATCGCTATGTTTTTTGTTCAAAATGAAAACTCACTCTTATGATATTAAACGATCTGCTGTTAATTAGGCCCTATCCTATTTCTATATCACTATGTTGCAGGGAAAAAATACACGGGAGTTCGGGGCGATTTCGCCCTCGAAATGGCAAAAGAGCCCCCGTAAATTGTGATAGGGTTCAATACAAAGGAATATCTGAAAGAGGAAAAGTAGCCCCTGAAAAGAAATTTTAATTGTTTCCTTGCTATGTTGTTTGTTCAAAATCAAAACTCATTCTCACTGTAATGGTTAGTTCCATTCAGGAAATGTACGTATACAAGTTATGAGTTCAAATAGAATGTTAAAGGGCCACTGTCATGACAGAATGAAAAGCACCTTTTTTGACTAAAATCATGAAAAGGGTGCACTAATGACAATGCAATGGAAACAGCCATGACAATGTGGAAAAAATACATTTGATTTCCTCCCACAATCTGTACAACTTGGCATTGCAACAGTCTAGTTTGTAATATGTGCCTGTATTTCAAGACTAGTTGACCATGTTGACATCCTCTCTCTGTGGTCAAGTTGACCCCTGACAGTGGGCCTTTAAAGGCATTAACAATGTTTCCAGTTTGAAAAATCTCTGCTCCTCCATGCTGTCTGTGATCTAAAAGTGAAGCCTAAGGTCTAAGGTCTAAGGTCTAAAAGTGAAGCCCTGAAAATATTTTTCTTCAAAATGTTCATTTACACGTAGTGCTTGAAAATAGTACCAGGTATTTCCATGCTCATCCCCCCCCCAAAAAAGTAGACCGTTGTGTCACAATTAAAGTTTTGATGCATACATGTAATTCAAATGTGGCAGCATAATTTTCACGTTTTGTATTCTAGGCTATTACAAGTCCAGTCAAGCATTATCATGTAGCGAAGATACATGTATACATGTATCAAAGCTTCATGTTCCATTTAAATAGAGATCTCTATCTAAATTGAACATCCATAATGCTAAACAATATACAGCTTGTACAGTAGCTTTTAAAGGCATTGTATAACAATGTTTCCAGTTTAAAAAATCTGAGCTACACGATTCCCCATGCTACCAGTGTCTCTGATACGGTCTAAATATGAACCCCTGAAAAAATTGCAGTTTAAAACGATCATTACATAAAGTGCTTTAAAAAAGTGAAAATCAGTGAGAGAACATTCCAGCTTTCCCCCATAGACTGAGCACTGTGTTGCAGAATTTTGTATCGGATGAGAATAATTAATGTGCCAATTTGTATCTGTGCATATTGTACTAGTGACAGCATAACTGTCCAAACTTTTGTGTTGTAGGGTGTTTATTTGTCCATTCAAACACTGTCAGATATGTCAGATAGCAATGTTCAACAATTTTTTAAACGGGTCTTCCATGATGTTATATAGTGTCTTTAAGATGTACGCAAGGAATTTCCCTTTAAATCCCGACATATTGTTTTCAAGTTGTGATTCATCCTGGTGACAGCCAAAATGGTGTTCATTTCATGGGATTTTTTTTCCTCCCATGTGCAGATGAACCATTTTGAAGTGTATCAGGTTCCATGATGACAGCACTGATGAAATAAAAGAGAAAGGCATAAATTCTTGTCGAACTTGACAGTCATTTTTCCCCCTGTATGCTGCATATTTCACAAAGCCGATGTAATGTATCATGCATAAGCTTTTCATGTACATTAGTGTCTGCTTCATTCATTTTTATCCTCTGGGTTGGAAAAAATGTAATAAGCATGGGGAAGAATGGACAGTACACTTCATTGTGTGATTTTTATAAGTTTGTGAGACAGTAGGATTTTTACCTTCAGTTTACATAAGAATCAGATTTTTAATCTGTTTCAGTGAGATTTTTTTCATTTCAAAAGGTTGGCAAGTACATGTATGTAAATGGTGAAAATGAAATTTCTATGGTCATGCCTTTTAGATTGACCTACATGTACATGTACTGTATGTCATATGATGATGCTTCAAAAATCATACACTCTGAAACAATTGTATTATTTAGGAATTAGCCCCCCCCCCAAAAAAAAAAATAGGAAAGTCACTCCTCTCCCCCCCCCCCAGCCTTCTTTTGTCACCGGAAAATATGCATAGTGATTTCTGAATTCTGTTAATTAACAAATCACAATGTGTCATTATAAACAATTTTCTTTAGGTTTGATGTTGTTTTCTGATGTCTGTCATGACAGTTCCATACACATGTACGTGTACTTTGCGAAAGATTGATAGAAAATTGATCGAACAAAACTATTAACTCAAGCTTTAAATCACGTTACTGCTAATAGTGAGAGAGTTTTACATGTTCGAAGGTCAAGCATCGTCTGTGTGTGAGCAGTGAAAACATACAAAACCCCAAAACAATTCAAATGCATTGGAATAACAGTTCTTGGTATGCAGTTCAATCTTTCCCATGCATTGGTTCTACTACTGAGCTCAGACATTGAGGAAATAATTTCTAGTTTCGGGGCAGAATATTTCAAAAACCCCGAGAGACCATCATATTACATTCTGAAGTACTTTTAATGTGACACTTGTGTTTTTTTTCCCTTTCATAACAGCAGGAATTGTAAGCTTCATAAAGGGTGCATTTCATTTCAAGGAAATTGTAATTGTTCGATGTCATTTATTGTCCTCTTGTTTAAAAATACACTCAACTGAGTATGTGTACCCAATGTTTAATCAATCTTGTTCTCTCTGTGTGTCATTGCAGGTACTACAGCACAGAGTTTATGGACTCAACGGGAGGTAAGTTTGTTACTCAAGTTATTGAAAACTGGACGTTTCCATTGTAAATGAGTATTTCACTAAAGTAGTAATCAACTTAAAGTGGAATGAAACATAAACATCTTCCTGCATTCAGAGAATGCAGAACACAATAAAAGAATTGAGCAAATTTGGTTGACCTATTCTAGAGTTATGTTTGTTCAAGTTCATTTAATCTTTATTGTGGAGGATCTTAAACTGGTAATTCTACTGAGATAAAAGTGTGGACAATTCCCTATTGGTTTTATAAACAAAATTTCCCTTTATTCTAATTTTATACCCCAAACCCCCTCTAGCTTGTTGTAAAAGTATGTCCCAGTAAAAATGACTCTTCATTCTATCGTGGAACGAATTGGTTACATTCTCAACTGACATTTTATAAAAATGTAAATTTGTGAAAATATGTGTAGAAATCCAGTGCCAGTGGGGAGTTCTCCTCACTTTCATTAAAAAATGAATTGATAACAATCCTCCATTTTAACACCTGTTACCTCCGAGATTATGAAAATCCCATAGAGAATAACACGGCACATCCGGGTCCTGTATCCAACTGGTTAAGGATGACATAAACTTTGAACATTCATAACTCTTAAATGGTTTAATCAGATTTGCTCAAACTTTAATGATATTCTTTCTCTCATTGTTTACCGTTCTCAGAATGCAGATAGATGTTAGAGTTTCATTCACTTTGAAGATAACATGGAGTAATAGTTTATGATACAGTATAAAATCTCCTGTCAGTTTTCCCAATTATCAGTGAAACCAATTATGCAATTAACATTTGTATTGTAATATGGAGATAGTTCATGGCAAATAGGCTACACCAAAATTTTTTTTTTTTAAGATTTGCAAATGGTAAATTGACACTAAGACGTTGAATTTCCATCATTAGCCTGTCATATAAATCTGTGATAGTATTATTGTTTAGCATGATAGTAAGTGCAGAACTGTTGTTATGAAAGAAGTGTTATGCTTGCTTTGAATCTCTGTTCTCTGCCAGAGTGTCATTTTGGGAGATACTACACTGTAAGTATTTATGGTTTTAGTGTAATAACATTTCTAAATCATCATATCCAGGGGCATTGCTAGAATTTTGTCAATGGTTGCGGGCGGGTGTGTGTGTGTGTGTGTGTGTGTTGGGGGGGGGAGGGTTATGTAAACTTGACAATCCTTTGCTGAGACCCAACAAGTAAGCACCCCCCAAGAAAACAAACAAACAAGCAAAAACAAAAACAAAACACACACACACACAAACAAAAACAAAACAAAA
This sequence comes from Eucidaris tribuloides, assembly GCA_001188425.1. Taxonomy (NCBI): domain Eukaryota; kingdom Metazoa; phylum Echinodermata; class Echinoidea; order Cidaroida; family Cidaridae; genus Eucidaris; species Eucidaris tribuloides. Next base: position 12,508 of record JZLH01S0006496.1, on the reverse strand, counting down.
CAAGAAAACAAAAGTCTCACCTTTCGGGATCAACCTGATTTTAAAACAAGCAAGCAAACAAACCAAAAAGGGTCCTATCTTATTACTGGACTGGATGGGGGAATTGGGTGGGGGTAGGGCTGGAGGCCCTGCTAGTGAGGCCCCTAAACCATATCTGTGGTACTTGCCACAGGATTTAATCAATGTTATATTATTTGAATACAAAACTTACACCCCTGTCAACCAGATTGGTATAACCCCACCAGCTTTGATTGTACTAGAAATGGACAGATTCATAGAGATAGGAGGGGGTTGGGCGTGGTAATAAATTAAGTGTCTCTATTTTCTTCCTTCCCTTGGCAGTTCACCGGTAATCATTTAAGAGAGATTTCACACCCCTTTCATACAGATTGCTATAACACCACCAGCTTTGATTGAGTAGAAATGACAGATTCATTGAGATAAAGGGGGGGGGGGGAAGGGTGGGCATGGTAATAATACAAGTGTCTCTATTTTTCTTTCTTTCCCTTTAACAGGAGGCGACGGGGAGGGGATATCCTCTGCACGTCCGTCAAGCTGGTGGTAGTCGGTGACGCGGAGCTGTCGGCAAAACATGCATGTTGTGGTCATACACACGCAACGCTTTCCCCAAGGAATATGTCCCACAGTGGTAAGTCATAGAGAACAGAGTGATGACTTCAAATTGGTTGGGAAATATGGGACAATAGCTAAGCAACTCGGTGCAACTGGAGCTCTCTACTATTGGTAGAAACAACGCAGCTGTAACATGTGCGGCTGTCCATAGTTGTCGCACATATTTCTGAACCAGAGTGACATCATACTTCCGGTACTCTATTGGGAGCATGGTTAATACTTGAGAAGAATAAAAATCAAAACAGGTGCGAAACTGAAAGTTTGAATAAATTCAGAGAGCGCGTGATTTTCCGTTCAACAAAAGGTCTTTTCCATTTCTGAAAATGTGTAATTCCATTCAAACTTGATCTAAAGATGGAAATCTGTTTTGTCATAGAAAATGAACGTACACGGCAAAAACATGAATCCGTTTTGCAAAGGGAATTCCATGAATTTTTCACATAAAAAATAAAGAACCAAACGGGGTTTTCCGTTTCGATTTGCCAGGAAACGGAAAATCACATTGTCCCTATAAAATGGTGGTTAAACATTTCAAGAGTTGCTGAATTTTCAATATTTCCTTAATTCCCT
>JZLH01S0006493.1:22164-33420 GCA_001188425.1 Eucidaris tribuloides | reverse complement strand
ATTCGTAGAACACAACGTGTTTGACGAGAAGAACTGGCCATTGTTTCACTTTGAAAGCGCTGTCGTGTATGACGATCATTTCAAAAGTGGCCACATTTTTGCTTCGGGCCTTCTTTTATAACCCTATTGTTCAAAGCACTAGCGAAGCACACAGGAGGATCATGTTTAGCCTCAGAGATTCTTCAGATTTTTATTGTGTAACGGGCAAGCACTTTATTCTCAAAATATGCCTTTAAGATATCATTATTTCATGCTGCTTACAGTGATATGGGGAAGGAAATATCAGCTATCCAAAGCTATCTATGATTTCAGAGTATTGACTCTGATACTTCTGCCTTTCCCTGAGCAAGAATTTAGTTTTCATCTATTTGTAATCGCTACCCTCACATCTTTCATACTTTTAATGAAAGAAACATTTCAAAAAATAAAAGCAAACAAAAGCTAGAGGCTACTCATTCACCCACATGCACATACACCATGCATTCTTTTCGGGCCACTAGTCCAGACTTTTAAAAATATGCCCAACAATAAGAAGTCTGGTCCTTGTTCCATTTGGGACAGGGCAAGGCTAAACATCATAGAATAGCTATATTAATTTTGGGAATCAAAATTTACAGAGGCCCCTGATGATGCATACATGTATGAGGTCGTCTGTTGGTGATGTAGTGGAGCAGAAATAGCTTCTATTTATTTTTTGCTCCATTCATGCAGAAGTTGTGCAATCGCATGAAAATGGAACCAGTAGGACAAGAAGTTAAGTAACATTGGGGGGCTATACATTGGAATTACTTGTGTTCTTCTAGTTGATGGATAATGAACCACATTATGCCTTGTGAGAATACAAAAATGCCAATATTTCTAAAGTCTACCATACTCAAAAAATGACCAGTACAATTATTTTTCAGTGAACGTTACAGTGTGTTTTTGGTAAATTTCCTTACTCCTTAGTTTGATGAGAAGAAATCTGTGTGTTAATTAAATCGGCAAGGCCTGTTTTGTGACCTGTACATGTAGTATGCGGATAACAAGTTTTTGTGGAGTCTTACCATTAGGATTAGCTGGAAAATTGCTAGTTTACTGAAAAGACTTCAAAAGCCATAGAAATAATGCGGAGAATACATTGTAGCCCTGCGAACTAAAAGGAGGGCCTCCCCCCCCCCCCCCCCCCACTAAAATAGCCATTATTGTTTATCAAACCGTTCTAATGAATATACTTACTAGTATCCGGTAAGTTAATAATACGTTATAACAACTTTTGACATGTAGCATCCCCCGCCCCCCAAAAAAAGTATGAAGCTTCATATTTCTTTTACTACTCTAGCTTTGACCATTTTCTTTACACCACAGTTTGAAATTACTATATTCACCTTGCCGTATCTCAGAATCAACTTTGACTCCTTGTGAGGCAGCATGGCGTATATGCACAATTGTATGAAATGAGTGTTTTTCAACAAATATGTGTGCTAATAAATCTTATTTGCAATTTATTTATTAGGTACAGTTCGATTCACTTAGGTGGCATTGGGGCCTTACGCAAACCATGGCTTATAACCAGCATACTCTTATCATTTTGTGAAGTCATGTCATATTCTATCTGTGACGTGGATGTATTCGCCAATTGTTGTGGATTGAAAAAAAATAAAATGTGACAGGAAATGAAATTGTATGCGACAAAGTTACGACCCTATTTACAATACTCTTTTCAAAGAAAAGGGGGGGGAGTGGAAAAAAGCCATCCGCTATTCCCATGATACTTTGTACATTTGTAATGAAGATACATACATGTATGTAGAAATGGTGTGTCACCGTACCATATCCTCATTTGCTTTGTTAATTGATTGACATGTTAACTGTCTCAAATAGGATATTTGTTTTACATCAAAAACTTGAACATATAGCCCCATTGTTAGAAAGTGCACAAAATCATATGTGTTGAAATCACAATGCCGCTCCCCTACATTTGGGGGGCGGGGGGAGGAATCTTGTATGTAAGCGCGGACATTTACTATGTCATATGTATGCAATAGAACCACACATACATTGTGTGGTACTGCTGTAGCTGTTTAGATTGATGTATGTCGGCCACAGTAACATAACATGTTAATTTATTTAAACTTTTGCGGTTACATATCCTTACATGTACATGTACATATGTGAGTTATCAATGCTCTCTGCAGATAAATTCATGCACATGACTTGTATACAATTGGTTTCCCACGCCCTATTGTTTCAACCTTCCTAGGCAATGCTTTGAGCCCAGGGGAAAGTCTGAACCAATTGTCAATGTCATCACAAGTACTGCATATTACGTGCATAGAAATGGAGTGGAACTGGAGTGGGGGGGGAAACAGGGTTAGTACGATGGTTTTCTGTGTTGTAGAGTGTTAGGAGCATGGACTTAGGTACATGTTGGAGTCTGTAAGTGGTGAGCTGAGTGTTGGGAGATAAGGGCATTCTGTCAGAATATCGATGGGGGAAGCTTACATTTGGGTGTGCACCCTATTAGACAGTTCAGTAATGGTTAGTCTTTTCACACGCCTGACAAAAAAATAGAATTTCTATCGTGACGAGTACTGCGCATTCTTTTATTACAAATTTGAGCATTTTCATAATAAAGGGAGACCGGTGATGAATTTGTTTTTGATCCTATCCCTTGTTGCCAGCTGAAATGTTTAAAGGCTCTTTATAGCTGGAAGAATAGGATTACAAGTCCAAACGTCGGGGGAGGGGGGCATTGATCTACATGTAAGTATAGCTAGGTAAATATATTCACAACAAGAACAGCCTGGAGTGGAGACTAGGGCCACTCCTAAGCATGCCCTACCAATATCAGTCCGCAGTAAAACTATGATGTTTGACACACACAGTGTGTGCATTTATTTTTACACCAGACATACTGTTGCATTTTGACACATACTGTTTGCATTATTGACAGCATCTGATTTGAGGATACCCATGACATGCTGTACCTGTATGTAGCTGTGTCGACCATGGATATACTACCAGTGCTTCTAAGAAACAGTTAGATCATTTGAAGAAGTGCATTAACTGTTTAATCAGCCTGACATACATATAGCCTCCTGTCTATAAAACCCATCGCTTGACACTGTGTGCATCATGGACACTATATAGTGAAGTGGAATTGACCATTCAGCGTAGCATTACAACTGGCGTACTATTCTGTGAAATATTACAGTAATACATAATGTACACAGTACCTCAAATTTATTATAATGAAAACAATAGATCCAACTTGTAATTTTGTGGGATTTTTGTCTCATCAATTTATGTAATTACAGAATATTTCTTTTTATGTTTGTTAACAATTTTCAATGCTTCCTTTTCCACAGTTCATTGCTTTCCCAGCAATTGAATTAATGGGAAATATTGGTTATCCATAAGTACAGATACATGCACTCTAAATCGTTAAAAATGAACATGACACAGATTAATACAACACCAGTATATTGCTACAATTTATTACTGATAGTGCAGCATCCATTTGACTACACTTTAATGAGTCACCCTCCAATGCTGAACTTTGTGTTCATGGCAAGCCGCTCACCCTTCACACATGATTTTACTTGATTAAATTCTGTCTCCAAAATACTCACACAATGATAATTTAGCATCGAAGCCACTCATGGTGATGAAATCACCATTGCTTCATATGCTGTAGCCAAAAACAATATATATTTATTTACCTGCTTTATTTATTGTGTATTTATGTAAACAACTATGACCCTTCGGGTATATACTTTGTGTGTGTTTACTCAAAAATTGTTCTCTTTATTACAAACACACACACACCACGCACACGCACACGCACACGCAAACCACACACACACACACAAACACACAAACTGCCACAGCAATCTACTTGTACTGCTTAGATAAAAAACAGTGGTAATCAAAAAAGCTGCAAAAACTGCCCCTGATCAAGTTCAATACCATTCTCCCTTTGTTTTGTTTTGGATGTTGCTATAACATTACATTTGTTTATTTTGCCGATGACAGTCGATAAACAAGGTCTGTTACTTAATGCCGCATTAGTTTCTTTAAACTGAACATTTGGGGGAAATCCAGCCCAGCAAGCGCCTTGGTGAACTAAATCCAGAGCAAAACAGATCGAATGAAAATCCGCGATCCGTTATTCATGTGTCTCATCGCCAGCATATGATGGATCTTTGTCAGTATCGTAAGCAACTTTAAATAGCGTTGACCCTTAACATACTTTTTGCCAAGTCAGTGTCCCTTTTTTATGGAGGTCCCGAGAGTAAAACTGAACTGCTGTGTAGTTAGACTGAGTCACTTCTTTCACGACCAAGAACCGAGACTCAAACCAGACCAAAACCCAATGTCCATAATGTTTTCGAAAATTTCCAAACTCAAATTACATTGACCGAGCGAGGAGTTGAATTAAAGGACAGCTGGCATATTGAGGGAAATAAAATGCCTCTCGAACCAAACGGTTGAAAGATATACATACTAGGCTTGAAGTAGGTGTATATCCTTGGCTGGCAAGGATTTGTACTTGAATTTGTTATTTGTGAGAGTCAAGCATGGATATTACCAGCACTTTTATTCTCGTGCCCTGAGAGAACAGAAATAGCTATAATATACAACCAACTTTGTCGTGTCACAGCATACAATGTACTAGCAAGTTAGTTTTAAAATAACTGTCAACTTTTGACTACAAAATTTTCACAGGTAGAATCCTTCCTAGTTCTCTTGATTCTGGAATAAGTTAAGGACTACTCCTGTCATTGCCATTTACATTGTTCCTGTACTGATATGATGACAAGAAGCTTTATGAAGTGTCAACAGTCAGGGATCCGAAGGCCCAAGTACGATGCCTACACTGAATCAGGTACATGTACTGAACCTCCAAGACGGTCCCGTGCTTCAAATAAGATAAAGTCGCCAGATACAGTGCAATTACGCTAGAGAGGTAGAAGAGTAGAGATTTAAATACATGGCCTTATGTAGCTACTCCATATATTTATTGCAGCTTGTCATCAGTAGTACTTGTAGTTTGTGTTCCACATGTGTTATTAACTTGCTACATTGTCCATTGACGTTTTGATTGCACTAACTACTCTGTAGTATTTTCAATCATTTGTAATATTATATTGCTATATTATGTCCTTGTCTAGGCCATCACGGCATGAGTGGATTATTTCCTCCACTCAAATCCATAATGACTAACCACTGGAAACGAATAAGGCGCGGCCTAAGTTAGTTAACGCGTCTCATTAGCTATCTCCTTGCCGAGGAATAATAAAGAATTGAGAAAATTGTGTTTGCTCTTTAGATGAAGGACATGTACAGGTACTTTCACTTGAGAGTAACAATTACAAGTATGTAGATAACACCTCCAATTGAACGATCCAGGTTATGTGATATATTCTAAATTACAAACTATTTGTAGACAAGTTTCACATAAACTGTCAAATGGATAGTTTTAATTAGTGTGGTTCTTTAAAGCCTGAGGGCCCTTCATGATGCAATTCTACACCACCACCATGTTCCCAATCAAATGACCTAGAACAGAACAAGAGGATATTTTATATTACTATCCAACTATGTGGAAATGGGAAGGAAATTGCAAATGTAGCTTGACAATGGGTCCAAACATTATGTAAGGTTCTGATAAGCACAAGTTATTATCCCTTCACATATTTGCTATACATCATCTCAGCTTGTACTTGATTATGTGCTGCTGATTAAAAAAACAGTCCTCATCAATCGATCCATTTTAGAAAGCTTGATCAGAATAACAATGCTTTCATCATTGATAAAATCAACAGAACCTATATTACTTCATGCATGTTTCCACAGGAAAATACCACAACATTGCATTTACAAATATCACAAACTATTTGTTGTGAGATGAATATATGACGCCCTTTGATTTCAGGTGAAGATAAATCTTATTTTTGTCGATAAATTGACGTCAGCCCGAATCCGTAGCCATTAATATGATGAACAACGATGAGATAAATGGCAGCATGCAACAAAGGATAACACAACTGTTTGTGAGAGAAAACTGGCCATTTGTTTTCACTTTTGAAAGCGTGTGTATGACGATCATTTCAAAGTGCAATTTCTTCGGGGCTTCATTTTATAACCCTATTGTTCAAAGACACTAGGAGCACAGAGGATCATGTAGCTCAGATTCTCAGATTTTTTAATTCAGTTGCAACAACATCTTTAATCTTTACTGCACTTAACAAAGAAATCACCACTGTTCCTATTCTTAGCAAAGATGCTAATAGCTCTTTGATTTTAGCCAAATCTAAGAACCTCATAGCTTCACTTGAACAGCTTCCCTTCCAGTTATTTATCATAACATGAAGATAAAATAGCTTGAAATTGAAACGACGCCAAACCTCTCATCAAATGTAGCTGCCTGACAATTTTGACAAGTGTGTGGCCGTGTGGTGGGGAGGCGGCAGGGGGTGGCAGAGTTCAGGATGCAAAAGTTACAACATAATGTAAGCCTACAGAATGCAATACAGGTGAATACAGAATAATATATGTCAACAAAATTAGCCATTCAAAGTGATAAAATAATACTTGTGCAGCGCGAACCAACTACACCGCAGTTAGGCCTTCAATGTATTAAATGTGCACATCCTGTTACTGAGCAGAACAATTGCTTTCACATTTGCTCTTTCACGTACAGCGAGTAATTGATTAGTCATTGTCAGAACAGTTCACTTTAAAACTTCCTCGCTTTAATCATCTCAAAATCAAATAATTGATGAATTAAAGTTAAACCATCACATTGTTTAGGATCGTAATCATTTTCATGCAGTTGATGCACATGGTCAATACATCACAGACACAACACTTACACTCAGACACACACACACACACACATAAAACATTACAGTTACACACAGAATACATGTAGGGCTACTATGTACACATGATGCCACACTACAGACACACAGGACATACACATAAAACACGCTACAGATTACATATATACAAAACACATATAGGTTTCACACACATGTACCATGCACAGACACCAGAATTGACACACATGTACAACCACCAGTGCACCCTGAAATTCTGACAGATCTGAACTGAAGCATTCTGATCGATATCTCTAAACAGATGCTCATAAACAGATGTGGTTTGACAGTTCATCCTCATTTGCATGTCGGTACGACCCGATGGGAACCCCACACTCTCTCTTGTTTGTAGTGGGGCCGCTTGCACGATTAACCTGTACATGAACTTGCAGATGAAGAATGACGGAATCAACAGTGAATGAAATCTCCAATCCCATTTTTGATTGCAGCTGTTGAATGGATTGCTATTTGAACAGGAAGATCTTGGGGTACATTTCTAGGGAAATCGGTAAATGCAAACTGTCAATTCTGCTATAAAGACAACATTGGTACAAATAATGATATAGCCAACATTCTTTTTTATTTCTTTTTATTTCGGGGGGGGGGGAGGGGTGGCATTTACAGAACCTATTAACATACACTGCCAAAATTGTGATACAATGCTCAGTATTTGATAATCATTTTTTTTTCGGGGTGGCTGGGAGGGAGGTTGGAGCTGGCATTAACAGGACCATTAAGATATAAACTGCAAATGTATTCTTGTAAATCAAAAATAACTGATTGTGTCACTGTCACTATGGAAATATGGCAGGACATGATGTTGGAATTTAATAATTATATTTCTGCGTGACTATGAAAACTCTGAATCAATGCAGATTTACTGCGGATAGAATTCATTGTTAACTTGTTTGTTTTTCATCCCCGTGCATTCTCTCTCTTCACCCCCTTCCCTCCGATCCTTTCTTCTTTCCCTCTACAAGAACATGATATTGAACATCATATTTCCATCTCTTGTAAACAATCCATATAAAAGTCACCGCCATTACCAGTTGCCACTGATAAAATTATATGCTTCATGTACCGCTTTGCCTCTGGAGTGACGTAACTGGGGCTATATCTATCACCCATTAATTATGCCCTCCACCAAGCCCATCTCTTTTCCCGGTTGTCATCCGATAAACCAACACGTGGATCGTTAGCATCCACAATTTGTACTGGATGAGAACGAGCGCCGAAGATTGCTACAATCATCTCTATAAATGATAGCCAGTTTGAACCTTGTCAGTATATGCCACCACAAAACGCCATTTTTTCTTTTGGCCGCCCGACCAGTGTATGCCAGTGTATGCCGCAATCTACAGATAACCAGCCGCTTGTTATAGACTTGCACTAATCTGTTACTGCCACACTCACGGTTTTGGAGGGCTCGGTGAACCAAATGCATGGGGTCTGTTTATGAGGAAAGAGCGAGGACTTAATTTCAGGATACTCAGCAAATGAATAATTATAGGGCCTCCCCCCCCCCCATTGGTTTCCCAGTTAACAGGACCCCCCCCCCCAAAAAAAAAAAACAAAAACAAAAACAAAAAAAACACATGGGTCGCGGTGTGGTAGCGGAAAAAATAATTTTAAGCAAAAAATTTCATTTTAAGAATTTAAATATTATATAGCAGAAACATTGTTTTTTATTTTATTTTAATTTAAAAAAAAACATTTCTCCATATTTGGTTTATTTTTCTCTAAGGTAAAGGATTTTCGGGAAAATCTTGTGAGTTCTAACACACACGGACAAATGTTTTATTTTTCTCTAAGGCCATAAAATTTATCCAAGTCGAAGCTGTTTCGTCGGGCACACGGGTTCCGGAATTTCTGTAGCCCTTTAATAGTGGCTGATTAATTTCAGCAAAGCAAGGAAGCAAAATCAAGTGTTTTTGGTAACACTATAGCATTGCTTATCATTGATCCAAGCATTTTGTTGTTATTCGTGGATAACTGGTGAGTGAGTGGGGTTACAAATATCCAACGAAATATGACTCTTGCATTCCCCTCTGTCTTAACTTAGTGCTCAAAATTCTTAATTTATTTTCAGATATACATGTTCATGTAGTAGCTACAGTGTGACATTCATTTCATGTATTCAAGCCCACACATTCAGATACAGTACTAGAGTGACACTTACATAAACAAAATTTGACTATAAAGTCATCACCGAAATAATACCCCCCAACTCACATAACACAATCACTATTTCTGTGAATGTAACCCTTTTACCAATTGATGCAGTAACCAGCACAGTAATTTTTTCCAACAAGCCCCAACTTTCATTGTGTATATTACATGTGTTTTTCCAACGAGCAATAAAAATAAAATTTATTAATGCCATTACTGCCGGCCTGACATGTTCATTTGTGATACCACATGCACTGAAGCTCATCAGTTCCTTGATAAATAGCGCAAGTTGAATGCACTAACATTGCTACCCAGAGGTCAACAGAAAGTGCACCTTCGCTCGATGTGAAACATACCAGTGGAAGGTCATCTCATTTTTTTGATGCCATCTGTATGGTAAGCTTGATTATGAGGATAACCACCTGATGTGGATGTCAATCAAGACTGTTTTTTCTGTCATCCATTCTGCGTATAGAATTTGTCAGGAATGAGCATACACCGTTCACACACCACTGTACATGACACACATTGGCGCAGTGCATTTCACATGAAGCAAAACAGAATTTTTAAGTACTGGGGTCGGAAGATTTCCTCCATTTTGTTTAGCATAGACAGCAAAAGGGTTTCCAGTTCATATACCTGTGTATTTGCAATAGTGTTGTATCGGAGGCCAATTCTCTGTTAGGCCTCGCGTCTTGGTCCCGAGCCATCTGTAATATAATCCAATAGCAGGTTCATTATAGGGTGGCCTCGGAGTCATCCTCTCGGTCATCGGTCAGAGTCATCTGTACAAAGCCTGATGGGCAGGTTGTGATTTTGGGGCGGTCGGGCTCCGACCTGTGCGGTTTCGGATCCAACATGGTTTGCATGGTCATGATGAAACAAAATTATAACATTTTGTTGTCAAGATAATGCTTTATGCAAAAAAAGTTCATCAACCTCTATTATTAATCATGCAAGACCCAACCCTGTTTTGAATATTTACAGTTGTACATTAAAGATTTTGTGTAATTCATTGTTGCCGCAAAAGTACATTATGACTGTTGTATTTTATAATGGCAGTGGATCTCATTTGCAAACATCCCTGCACAACAGGAAAGATAACCCATGCCTTTAGGTCATGATGAAGGGCACGTCTGTGAAACTCTGGTGGTCAGTGTTATGCCTAGAATTGAAAAAATGCAAAGAAAACAACAGCCGTTAGTGTGCGATTCTATGGTAAGGAATTTTTTTCTCGCGAGAAAAAATTCAAATCCGAGTCTACGTCACTATAATTCCACTAAAACTGAAGTTTCTAGCTTCCTAATATTTGCTATAAGGTCCAGATGGCATTTTTTCTAAATGCCATGTATTTACACAATGTTAATTTTTAGGCAATGCAAAAGAGACTCCCCGCCTTTAAGCTACTGTATTTACAAGGAAATGATGGTTAGGATGACAGAGTTACTTGGTAATTCCCTTGCAATGTGATACTCTAGTAAACTAGTCAACAACATTTGGTTATGAAGTAAAAAATACATATTTACAAGAAATTAAACATTGGTACATGTAGGCATTATTTCGGTGACACCAGATTATATTTTATGAGTTTTTTATGTTTTCATAGAAAAAGCATATCAATAATGCGTGTTTTGAGATATTAACCAAAACTGCAAGTTTTTGGGATATACTGGAGAGTTAACCAATAACCAAAATGACACAAGCACGTAAATTTGTGTCATGAAAACTTGCGTTGGGAAGGTGCAGCGGGTTGAAGTAGTAGTTTCCTCTTATACTGGCCATTCACCTGAGAAAGTTCCTGTTTCACTTTTGTGGTTGGGGCAATATTATGTTATATTAGGCTCTATGAACTTAAAGAGACACTATTTAACATTGTGGAAGTTCATCTAAAAACCTATCCATATTTTGATATCTGACTTTCATCATAGCTGTTTGATATAAACATCACCAGTAAAAACTTAACAGTTAGGCCCTATTAAGTCACCAGCAAAGTATATAAAGATTAACTATTTGACATAATAATCCTGTGGACAAAATTTTTTAGACAACAACTGTTGTGAGAGAACTGGCCATTTGTTTTCACCTTTTGAAAGCGTGTGGTATGCCGATCATTTCAAAGTGCCACATTTCTTTCGGGTGCTTCATTTTATAACCCTATTGTTTCAAGATCACACATAGCGAGCACAAGAAGGATCATGTAGCCCAGAAATCTCAGATTTTT
>JZLH01S0006493.1:7280-22139 GCA_001188425.1 Eucidaris tribuloides | reverse complement strand
TTGTTGTAACGGAAGCACTTTATTCTCAAAATTGCCTTTAGTAATATATTATTTCAGCTGTTACAGTGATATGGGAAGGAAATATCAGCTATCCAAGCTATCTATGATTTCAGAGTATTGACTCTATACTTCTGCACTTTCCCCGTGACAAGAATTTAGTTTTCATCTATCTTTGTAATCGTACCTTCACATCTTCTACATATCTTTTAATGAAAGAAACATTCAAAAATATACAAAGCAAACAAAAAGCTAGAGGCTACTATTCACCACAGCAATTACCGTGCATTCTTTTCGGGCACTAGTCCAGACTTTTAAAATGATCCAACAATAGAATCTGCGTCCTTGCTTCCATGGGGAAGGGCAAGGCTAAACATTCAATAGAATAGCTATAATTAATTTTGGGAATAAAAATTTACAGCAGGCCCCTGTGCATAGCATACATGTATGAGGTCGTCTGTTGGGAATGATAGTGGAGCAGAAATATCTTTATTTATTTTTTGCTTCCATTCATGCAGAGTTGTGCAATCGCTATGAAAATGAACCAGTAGGACAAGAAGTTTAAGTAACATTGGGGGCTTACATGGATTACTTGTGTTCTTCTAGTATGATGGATAATGACACCACATTATAGCCTTGTGAGAATACAAAAATGCATATTTTAAAGCACCATATCAAAAAATGACAGTACAATTATTTTCAGTGAAACTTACAGGGATGTTTTTGTTAATTTTCCTTACTCCCTTACTTATGAGAAGAAACCTGATGTGTTATTAAATCGGCAAGGCCTGTTTTGTGAGCCGTACATGTAGTATGCGGATAACAAGTTTTTGTAGAGTTACCAGTTAGGATTGCCTGGAAATTGTAGTTTCTGAAAAGACTTCAAAAGCCATAGAAATAATGGGGATCATGTAGCCCTGCGAACTAAAAGGAGAGGCCTTCCCCCCCCGCCCCCCCCCCACTAAAATAGCCATAATGTTTAGTCTAAACCGTTCTAATGAATATACATACTAAGTATCGGTGAAATATACGTTATAAAAACTTATGACATGTAGCATCCCCCCCCCCCCAAAAAAAAGTATGAAGCTTCATATTTCTTTTACTACTTAGCTTTGACCATTATTCTTTACACCACAGTTTGAAATTACTATATTCACCTTGCCGTATCTCAGAATCAACTTTGACTCCTTGTGAGGCAGCATGGCGTATATGCACAATTGTATGAAATGAGTGTTTTTCAACAAATATGTGTGCTAATAAATCTTATTTGCAATTTATTTATTAGGTACAGTTCGATTCACTTAGGTGGCATTGGGGCCTTACGCAAACCATGGCTTATAACCAGCATACTCTTATCATTTTGTGAAGTCATGTCATATTCTATCTGTGACGTGGATGTATTCGCCAATTGTTGTGGATTGAAAAAAAATAAAATGTGACAGGAAATGAAATTGTATGCGACAAAGTTACGACCCTATTTACAATACTCTTTTCAAAGAAAAGGGGGGGGAGTGGAAAAAAGCCATCCGCTATTCCCATGATACTTTGTACATTTGTAATGAAGATACATACATGTATGTAGAAATGGTGTGTCACCGTACCATATCCTCATTTGCTTTGTTAATTGATTGACATGTTAACTGTCTCAAATAGGATATTTGTTTTACATCAAAAACTTGAACATATAGCCCCATTGTTAGAAAGTGCACAAAATCATATGTGTTGAAATCACAATGCCGCTCCCCTACATTTGGGGGGCGGGGGGAGGAATCTTGTATGTAAGCGCGGACATTTACTATGTCATATGTATGCAATAGAACCACACATACATTGTGTGGTACTGCTGTAGCTGTTTAGATTGATGTATGTCGGCCACAGTAACATAACATGTTAATTTATTTAAACTTTTGCGGTTACATATCCTTACATGTACATGTACATATGTGAGTTATCAATGCTCTCTGCAGATAAATTCATGCACATGACTTGTATACAATTGGTTTCCCACGCCCTATTGTTTCAACCTTCCTAGGCAATGCTTTGAGCCCAGGGGAAAGTCTGAACCAATTGTCAATGTCATCACAAGTACTGCATATTACGTGCATAGAAATGGAGTGGAACTGGAGTGGGGGGGGAAACAGGGTTAGTACGATGGTTTTCTGTGTTGTAGAGTGTTAGGAGCATGGACTTAGGTACATGTTGGAGTCTGTAAGTGGTGAGCTGAGTGTTGGGAGATAAGGGCATTCTGTCAGAATATCGATGGGGGAAGCTTACATTTGGGTGTGCACCCTATTAGACAGTTCAGTAATGGTTAGTCTTTTCACACGCCTGACAAAAAAATAGAATTTCTATCGTGACGAGTACTGCGCATTCTTTTATTACAAATTTGAGCATTTTCATAATAAAGGGAGACCGGTGATGAATTTGTTTTTGATCCTATCCCTTGTTGCCAGCTGAAATGTTTAAAGGCTCTTTATAGCTGGAAGAATAGGATTACAAGTCCAAACGTCGGGGGAGGGGGGCATTGATCTACATGTAAGTATAGCTAGGTAAATATATTCACAACAAGAACAGCCTGGAGTGGAGACTAGGGCCACTCCTAAGCATGCCCTACCAATATCAGTCCGCAGTAAAACTATGATGTTTGACACACACAGTGTGTGCATTTATTTTTACACCAGACATACTGTTGCATTTTGACACATACTGTTTGCATTATTGACAGCATCTGATTTGAGGATACCCATGACATGCTGTACCTGTATGTAGCTGTGTCGACCATGGATATACTACCAGTGCTTCTAAGAAACAGTTAGATCATTTGAAGAAGTGCATTAACTGTTTAATCAGCCTGACATACATATAGCCTCCTGTCTATAAAACCCATCGCTTGACACTGTGTGCATCATGGACACTATATAGTGAAGTGGAATTGACCATTCAGCGTAGCATTACAACTGGCGTACTATTCTGTGAAATATTACAGTAATACATAATGTACACAGTACCTCAAATTTATTATAATGAAAACAATAGATCCAACTTGTAATTTTGTGGGATTTTTGTCTCATCAATTTATGTAATTACAGAATATTTCTTTTTATGTTTGTTAACAATTTTCAATGCTTCCTTTTCCACAGTTCATTGCTTTCCCAGCAATTGAATTAATGGGAAATATTGGTTATCCATAAGTACAGATACATGCACTCTAAATCGTTAAAAATGAACATGACACAGATTAATACAACACCAGTATATTGCTACAATTTATTACTGATAGTGCAGCATCCATTTGACTACACTTTAATGAGTCACCCTCCAATGCTGAACTTTGTGTTCATGGCAAGCCGCTCACCCTTCACACATGATTTTACTTGATTAAATTCTGTCTCCAAAATACTCACACAATGATAATTTAGCATCGAAGCCACTCATGGTGATGAAATCACCATTGCTTCATATGCTGTAGCCAAAAACAATATATATTTATTTACCTGCTTTATTTATTGTGTATTTATGTAAACAACTATGACCCTTCGGGTATATACTTTGTGTGTGTTTACTCAAAAATTGTTCTCTTTATTACAAACACACACACACCACGCACACGCACACGCACACGCAAACCACACACACACACACAAACACACAAACTGCCACAGCAATCTACTTGTACTGCTTAGATAAAAAACAGTGGTAATCAAAAAAGCTGCAAAAACTGCCCCTGATCAAGTTCAATACCATTCTCCCTTTGTTTTGTTTTGGATGTTGCTATAACATTACATTTGTTTATTTTGCCGATGACAGTCGATAAACAAGGTCTGTTACTTAATGCCGCATTAGTTTCTTTAAACTGAACATTTGGGGGAAATCCAGCCCAGCAAGCGCCTTGGTGAACTAAATCCAGAGCAAAACAGATCGAATGAAAATCCGCGATCCGTTATTCATGTGTCTCATCGCCAGCATATGATGGATCTTTGTCAGTATCGTAAGCAACTTTAAATAGCGTTGACCCTTAACATACTTTTTGCCAAGTCAGTGTCCCTTTTTTATGGAGGTCCCGAGAGTAAAACTGAACTGCTGTGTAGTTAGACTGAGTCACTTCTTTCACGACCAAGAACCGAGACTCAAACCAGACCAAAACCCAATGTCCATAATGTTTTCGAAAATTTCCAAACTCAAATTACATTGACCGAGCGAGGAGTTGAATTAAAGGACAGCTGGCATATTGAGGGAAATAAAATGCCTCTCGAACCAAACGGTTGAAAGATATACATACTAGGCTTGAAGTAGGTGTATATCCTTGGCTGGCAAGGATTTGTACTTGAATTTGTTATTTGTGAGAGTCAAGCATGGATATTACCAGCACTTTTATTCTCGTGCCCTGAGAGAACAGAAATAGCTATAATATACAACCAACTTTGTCGTGTCACAGCATACAATGTACTAGCAAGTTAGTTTTAAAATAACTGTCAACTTTTGACTACAAAATTTTCACAGGTAGAATCCTTCCTAGTTCTCTTGATTCTGGAATAAGTTAAGGACTACTCCTGTCATTGCCATTTACATTGTTCCTGTACTGATATGATGACAAGAAGCTTTATGAAGTGTCAACAGTCAGGGATCCGAAGGCCCAAGTACGATGCCTACACTGAATCAGGTACATGTACTGAACCTCCAAGACGGTCCCGTGCTTCAAATAAGATAAAGTCGCCAGATACAGTGCAATTACGCTAGAGAGGTAGAAGAGTAGAGATTTAAATACATGGCCTTATGTAGCTACTCCATATATTTATTGCAGCTTGTCATCAGTAGTACTTGTAGTTTGTGTTCCACATGTGTTATTAACTTGCTACATTGTCCATTGACGTTTTGATTGCACTAACTACTCTGTAGTATTTTCAATCATTTGTAATATTATATTGCTATATTATGTCCTTGTCTAGGCCATCACGGCATGAGTGGATTATTTCCTCCACTCAAATCCATAATGACTAACCACTGGAAACGAATAAGGCGCGGCCTAAGTTAGTTAACGCGTCTCATTAGCTATCTCCTTGCCGAGGAATAATAAAGAATTGAGAAAATTGTGTTTGCTCTTTAGATGAAGGACATGTACAGGTACTTTCACTTGAGAGTAACAATTACAAGTATGTAGATAACACCTCCAATTGAACGATCCAGGTTATGTGATATATTCTAAATTACAAACTATTTGTAGACAAGTTTCACATAAACTGTCAAATGGATAGTTTTAATTAGTGTGGTTCTTTAAAGCCTGAGGGCCCTTCATGATGCAATTCTACACCACCACCATGTTCCCAATCAAATGACCTAGAACAGAACAAGAGGATATTTTATATTACTATCCAACTATGTGGAAATGGGAAGGAAATTGCAAATGTAGCTTGACAATGGGTCCAAACATTATGTAAGGTTCTGATAAGCACAAGTTATTATCCCTTCACATATTTGCTATACATCATCTCAGCTTGTACTTGATTATGTGCTGCTGATTAAAAAAACAGTCCTCATCAATCGATCCATTTTAGAAAGCTTGATCAGAATAACAATGCTTTCATCATTGATAAAATCAACAGAACCTATATTACTTCATGCATGTTTCCACAGGAAAATACCACAACATTGCATTTACAAATATCACAAACTATTTGTTGTGAGATGAATATATGACGCCCTTTGATTTCAGGTGAAGATAAATCTTATTTTTGTCGATAAATTGACGTCAGCCCGAATCCGTAGCCATTAATATGATGAACAACGATGAGATAAATGGCAGCATGCAACAAAGGATATAACGGGAAGCACTGTTATTCTCAAAATATGCCTTTAAGTATCATTATTTCATGCTGTTACAGTGATATGGGAAGGAAATACAGTATCCAAGCTATCTATGATTTCAGAGTATTGACTCTATACTTCTGCCCTTCCCGTGAGCCAGGAATTTAGTTTTCATCTATTTTGTAATCGCTACCTCACATCTTACAATCTCTTTTAATGAAAGAAACATTCAAAAAATAAAAAGCAAACAAAAAGCTAGAGGCTACTATTATTCAATGCAATTACCAGTGCATCTTTTCGGGCCACTAGTCCAGACTTTAAAATGTTCCCACAATAAGAACTGGTCCTTGTTCCATTGGGACAGGGCAAGGCTAAACATTCAATAGAATTGCTATAATTATTTTGGGTAATACAAATTTACAGAGGCCCTGTGTATACATACATGTATGAGGTCAGTCTGTTGTGATGTAGTGGAGCAGAAATAAGTTTTATTTATTTTTTGCTTCCATCATGCAGAGTTGTGCAATCGCATGAAAATGGAACCAGTAGACAAGAAGTAAGTAACATTGGGGGGCTTATATGGAATTACTTTGTTCTTCTAGTGTGATGGATAATGACCCAACATAGCCTTTGTGGAATACAAAAAATTCATATTCTAAAGTACCATACTAAAAAAATGACCAGTACAAGTTATTTTCAGTGAGAGTTACAGGTGTTTTTGTAAATTTGTCCTTACTCCTTGTTGATGAAAGAAAACTTTTCTGAATGTGTTATAAATCGGCAAGGCCTGTTTTGTGACCTGGTACATGTATTGTATGCGATAACAAGTTTTTGTGGTTGTACACAGTAGGATTGCGGAAAATTGCAGTTTCTGAAAGACTTCAAAGCATGGAAAATAATGGAGAATAATGTAGCCCCTGCAACTAAAAAAGAGGGCTCCCCCCCCCCCACTAAAATAGCTATGTTTATCAAACCGTCTAATGAATACATACTAGTATCGGTGAATAATACTTTAAACTTTAATGTAGCATCCCCCCCCCCCAAAAAAAAGTATGAAGTTCATATTTCTTTTACTCTTTAGCTTTGACCATTTCTTACACCACAGTTTGAAATTACCTATATCACCCTGTGTACTGTAAAACACTATACTTTCGTGACATGAAACTTTCGCGAATAGGAGCTGACAGCCATTTCGCGTGCATGAAACTTTCGCGAATCACCGACCATGACAAAAATAAAATATAGCGAAATTTGCTAGGAGGAAGCATTTGGGTGTTTTATCAAATTATCGCAACAATTTATAGAAAATATTTGTTTTAATGCCTCTGAAACTCAATTTCATCAAAGGTAGAATTGCATTGCGACCATCGTAAGTGACCGCGCACCATTATCTTGCATGCCTTGAGTCATTTGACTTGTACAGTACACAGTCTTGTATGGGCATTAAAAAAAAGTTGTGTATACATAATTTTTCGCGTGCATTTTACTTTCGCGAATCTTGACTCCTCGCGAAATTCGCGAAAGTTAAATGCTCGCGAACATTTCTGGTTTTACAGTATCTCAGAATCAAACTTTCGACTCCTTTGTGAGGCAGCATGGGTATATGCACATTGTTGAAATGAGTTTTCAACAAATATGTGTGCAATAAATCTTATTTTGCAATTTATTGTGATACAGTTCATTCAAAACTACATGTAGTGGCATTGGTGCTTACCAAACCATGTTATAACCAGCATACCTCTTTCATTATTGTGAAGTCTTGTCATATCTATATGTTGACGTGGATGTATTGCCAATTGTTGGGATTGAAAAAAAAATGTGACGTATGAAATTGATGGACCAAGTACCGTACCCTATTTACAAAGTACTCTTTCAAAGAAAAGGTGGGAAAAAAGCCATTCCCTATCCCCATGTACTTTGTACATTTGTAATGAAGGATACGTACATGTACATGTTTGAGAAACGTGATGTCACCGTACCATATCCTCATTTGCTTTGTAATGATTGACATGTTAACTGTTCAAATAGGATATTTGTTTTTACATCAAACTTGATAGCCCCATTGTAAAGTGGTTGCACAATCATATGTGTTGAAATCACCAATGGTCCCCTAATTTGGGGGGTGGGGGGGGGGAATCTTGTATGTAAAAGACATTTGCTATGTCATATGTATGCATAGAACCACACATACATTGTGTGGTACTGCTGTAGGCTGTAGTTGAATGTATGCTCGGCACAGTAACATACATGTAATTTATTTAACTTTTGCGGTTACATATCTTACATGTACATGTACATGATGTGAGTATCAATGCTCTCCAGATATTCATGCACATGACTTGTGTACAATTGTTCCATGCACTATTGTTCAACCTGTCTAGGGAATGTCTTTGAGCAGGAAAGTCTGAGTAATTGTGCAATGTCACTCACAAGTACTGCATAGAAATGGGGAGTGGAGCGTTGGGGGGGGGGGGGGGCATGGGTTAGTAGATGGTTTTCTGTGTTGTAGAGTGTAGGAGCATGGACTTGGTACATGTAGGAATCAGTAAGTGGTGGGCTGAGTGTTGGAGATAAGGGCATTCTGTCAGAATATCGATGGGTGAATGCATTACCATGTGTCACCCTATTAGACAGTTCAGTAATGGTTAGTCTTTTCACCACGCCTGACAAAAAATAGATATCTTTCGTGGACCGTACAATGGACGATTCTTTATTACAAATTCTGGGCATTTTCATAATAAAGGGAGACCGGTCTGGTGAATTGTTTTTGTGATCCTATCCTTGTGCCAGCTGAAAATGTTGAGGCACTTTGTAGCTGGAGGAATATGATTTAGGTACCGGTACAAGTCCAAAGTTGGGGGAGGGGGATTGATCTAGTATGGCTAGGTAAATATATCACATTAAATGTTAGTGACATGATTGGGAACACTTGAAAATGCCTCAAGAACCAAATGAGTTGAAATATATACCAACTATACACTAGCAGGAGTGGATCTCCCACCTGGGAGGATTTGTCTGTAATTTGTTTACTTAAGGAGAATCAAGCATAAACATAGTATCTTAATTTTATCCGGAGACGATAAAAATAAACCCCATAAAGAGCAACACAGCAGGTTTCCGTGCTATGAGTGATATTGAAATAATATTTTAGAATGAGTCAAGTTCAGTCAACGTTTGACTACAAGATTTTCACAGGAGAATCCTTGCATAGTTTACTTGATTCTAGAGTAGTTTCAGCCCAAGTTGAGGACTACCCCCAATCATGTCATTTACCTTTAAGAGAGCCTGGAGTGGAGACTCGGGCACTCCTAAGCATGCCCTACAATATCAGTCCACAGTAAACACTTGTGTTTTGACACACAACATTTTCACATTTGTTTTACACCACACATACTGTTTGCATTTTGACAGCATCTGCATTAGAGATAGCTGCTGTCTGACTATGGTATACTACAGTGCTTCATAAGTAGATCACTTTGAAGAAGTGCATTATAATACTGTTTATCAGCCTGACATACATGTACATATAGGCTTTGTCTATGACCATGCTACACTGTGTGATCATGGACATCATGGACCCTATTACGAAGTGGAATTGACCATTCAGGGTAGCAAAACACTGGGTACCATTCTGTGAAATATTACAAAATACATAATGTACACAGTACCTCAATATATATATTTTTTTTAATGAAAACAAATAGAGCCAACTTGCAATTTTGTCTATTCGAGGAAGTATTACATTTGGTACCATTCAAGAAAATATCACAAAAGATAATACTGTACACAGTATCTCAATCGTTTTTAATACAAAAAAAACATAAATGTGTATAAAAACAAATACAGTCAACTTGAAATTTTGTGGATTTTTGTCCATCCAATTTATGTAAATTACAGAATTATTTCTTTTGAAGGTATTAATTTCAATCATTCTCTTCACAGTTCATTGCTTTGCAGCAATTGCAATTAATTGGAAATATTGGTATCATAAGTACTGAACATGCACTCTAATGGTACTGTTCATGAACATTAGTACACATGATTACAGTAATACACACACAGTATGTGCTACAATTTATTACTGTAGTGCAGCATTTGACCTTGCACTTTAATGAGTCACCCCTCCAATGCTGAACTTTGTGATTCATGCATCCATGCTCCTTCACACATTGATTTTTACTTGATTAAATTCTGTCTCCAAAATTACTCACACAATGATAATTTTAGCATGAAGCCACTATGGTTATGAAAAATCACCATTGCTTCATATGCTGTAGCCAAAAACAATATGTATTTATTTACAATGTACTTGTTTATTTATTTATTTATGTAACATATAACCCTTTGGGTATTTGTGTAGTGTTACTCAAAGAATTGTTCTTTTATACACGCCACGCTCGCGCAGCCGCACGGCACCACAACACCACACACACCACACCACACCACATCCACACACACCACCACACACACACAAAACTGCCACTACATGATCTACTCTGTAGTGTTATGATAAAACGAGCGGGTCAGTTTTTCACGCAGCTTTCCGGCCGTCATTTTCAAATACCTAGTTGATCAAACCACAGGTTGTTAAAACTCTCCCCTCGCTCAATCAACATATACGTACATTCTTTTGTTTTTGTTTCTCGTGCCTCGCTCTCTCGCTATAAATTACCTTTTGTCATTTTCTTTTTGCTCATGACTCTAGCTTCTTGTCATAAAGCGTTGTTACTTCCAATGTGTCCGCCATTAAGCTTTCTTTACAACTACAACTCTCTGGTCGGTGAAATCAGCTCAGCAACGGTGGTGAATAATCAGAGCAAACAGAATCGAGATGAAATCCGCATCCGTTATTGCTGGTGTCTTCATGCCAGCACTCGCATGATCTAATTTTGCTCAGTATCGTGTATGTGATTACATGTAAATACTTTTTGCAAGGTTCAGCTGTCGCCATTTTTTGGATGGAGGTCCTGAGAAGTAAAAGCTTGGACTGCTGTTTTCAGACTGAGATCACTTCTTCAGACCAAGAACAGTATTCAAATCCGAGATCCAAAACCCACGTCCATAATGTTTTTTGACCTAAATTTCCAAACTCAAGATCCACCACTTGACCCGGACACTTCTGGTTTGGTCCCTACAACATCTCCCTTCCTGCTTGATTAGTGAGTTTTGATTACGGCAAAGGTTCAGCCCCAGTGGCCGTGCATTGGGACCAGAATTAAAAATGTTCGTGCCCCTCCTTCTCCGATACCTAAACAACCGCGCTGAAAGATTATTATACATACTAGGCTCCTCTCTGAACCATGTATATTCCCGCCCGGCATCTGGTCCTAGTGGCCATTTTTTCTCTGAATTTGTTTTTATTTGTGGACGTCAAGCTCTTTTTCTGGCGATTTGGCATTTCTATTCTTACTGTTTCTGTACTCTCCCCTACCATTCCACCTTCTATTTTCCTCCGTCCCGCTCGAGCACGCAATATCCTAGCCCTATTACAACCAAGCATTGTCTCGTGTCACACGGCTACTACTTCGTACTTAGCAACTTTTCTGTCTGTCCCCCTCTTGTTTTAATAACGTCTATCTTTTGCGCCCTCTACTTAACATGGAATCTTCATCACAACTAGATTCCCTTTGTAGCTTGCTTGCATTCTCGGGTAATAAGTTTAAGGATCGTGCCTCCATCTTGCCCATTCTACCTGTAAACTGATTGAGACACAATGCAGATCTTTCGTGACCTAGTGTCCACGAACCTAGGATCCCAGAACCATTAGTACATGTTACCTGAACTACGGTACCTGAACTCTCTCTTCAAGTACCCGGTTACGTTTCAACTAAAGAGCACGAACCACGATACAGTGAAATTACGTATTAGAGACGTAGAGACTTTACATACATGGCGCACATATAGATGTCACTCTGTTATCTCTTGTTCATATGCCTCTGGTTTTTCAAGCATGTCGTCAAAACCCTAAAATCGCTCCCTTTGTGAATTATTGTGCATGAGCCACCAAATTATCTCTTTTGCTCACTCGAGATTCTTTCGCATCGAAGCATATCCAGTAGCATCACCATAGTTTAGCCTCCCATAGTTTACACGCACCACTCCGGCCTGCATTAATTACTCCATTAACAGGCTTCATTAGATCTTTCCTCTATCTCAGCTCTCGTAAATTGCACACAAATTGCCAAAAGTGTTTACGCGGCTAAGATTTTCAACCTTTTAAAACATTGCCCAGTTCGTTAATTGCATTGCCAACACTAAAAACCATACAGCTCTCTCTCTACTACTTTCATGTTTACATGGATGACATACTGGAATACTATAAGCTACCCTCTCGCTCCGCGCCTCGTATTTTCCCAGTTCAGAAAAAACAGTTAAACGTGCATTTAATACAGCGTTTGAACTCCCTCGGAGCGTACATCCAGTTATCGTTTGGGTCTCTTTTAGCAAAAACATTTGCATTAACTTCAAATATAGGCACGCCTTAGCCTAAATTTCACATGTACAACATAATAAAAAACAGCGTGATGTTGTCCCTGATGCTAAGTATGTGTAGACTTCAAATTTTACACCTGCAATTTCGTGTTACCTTTGTCGAACGTCCTGAAACATTTTTTTAAATCTCCCCATGAAAATTGTGTGTATGACTTGCGGATGCCCCCTACTTACACACTGTGACATATTCTTGTTTAGGTCACTACTCATCACTCTACTAATGTCGACAAATCGACTGAGCAGTCCATTATTTTGTTCAACAGAACAAAATACAAATTTCCGTTAACTTTGGTAACGTCCGAAACAAATGTAACGTCCGAAACAAAAATTACATATTTTTCTGTAAGTTAAAGCTCAACTTGGGAAATTTGATTTATCAAACACCAAGAACTAATGAAAAGTGGTCACAATAGCTATGGTTTAGTTGGATGGAATTGAGGTTATTAGGCATATATCAGAATTGTAATCTCAGAAAATATGTCTCGGACGTTACATAGTAATATTGTTTAACATGTTAATTGTGCATATTTTGATTTTTCACAAATATGTACAAAAGGTATCACAAGTTAAACTGAATTGATCAAATTGGGTGTGTCAGTAATGACTTCCAAATCAAATTTGAAGGGTTGTTTAATGAATTTGGAGTCATTGCATCAAATTGTTGACAAAAATGGTTAAGTTTTGCTGTGTTTTTACAACAATCAATCTCTTGAAACAGACCGCAAAAATACATGAGTTCATAAATAATTAAATTTTTACTCTTATATTTGTAGCACAATCTAAAAAAAAATGTCAAAAAGATTAGCCTGTGATGCCGCCTTCAATAGCCCAGCAGATGTCTATTGATCAATTTGTTTCGGACGTTACAGGCACCTGTTAACTATATGTTACAAGGCCTATCATCTTCTAATTAAAATAGCAGTAGATCAGTGTTTATTGCTAGAAGCAAAATATGTGTGACCCCAGTAAAATAAAATGGGTTTTCCCCTTTCTTTACAAGAATAAGTTCCATTTCTGGGCATTGGAATATGGAATGTAACACTTCTGAAGAAAATGCTCCTGTGTAACAGGATGGAATGTGCAAGCCAGAGGATGGAATATACAATGTGGCCACATGTAATGTGTGTCTACACTGTATGGCAGTGCATGGCAGAGTGTATCCCACTCACTGCTCGTAATGTCTTGATGATAACATCTCCAAAACAAGAAAAATGTTGCACAAAGTTAACATTCTGTAACGTCCGAAACACTAATGATCTGATAATAATTGCCTTTTTTTTGTTCTATCATACTAATAAAAGTAAACTAATAGGTCTTTTGGTTTGCTTTACTGAAACCATTTTACTATATCTATGAAGAACTGTTTAATTTTGGAACTAGGGCATCCAACATAGTAAAGAACTGGAAAAGAACTTTAAAAAAAGTTGAACATCATTTCATTTGTCGCAATAATACCTACATGTAATTTTGTGGTAGTGCATTGCAAATGTTAACCAACACGGAAGATATGTATGTGAAAAAAAATTATCCCATCTGAAAAATAATCTATAGAAGTCAGTAGAGTTTTTTTTTTCCAGGATGGTGGAAAAAAACTGCAAGAACCCCTTAAAACCAGTTTTTACTAGCAAAAACTTGAATGGCCCCATAAATATTTATGAAATGATATCACCAGCTGAAAAATTATCTACAATTGCCATTAACAAGAAGTACTCACCTCAAGGTAATTATTTCAAGGAGTTTTGCTATAGTTTTGGAGAAAACATTTTTGTCTAGTACTCTAGTAGTGATAACAAACTTCTACTCTTGTAGTGCATGCCAATGGTGTCAACTATACATGTACATGTACATGTACATGTAGGTCTGCACTACACACAGGCACAGAGTATTTTTAATTGGTCTTCAACCGACATGCCAGCCAGTGTAGATCTACATATATTTTACCTTTTTTTTAAGTAGACTCTGACTTTGTACTTCAAAAGTTTGTTCTTTCTACTGAATCCCACCGAATTTGAAATAAACTGAAATAGGCATACATGTAAAAAATCTACAAGTTTGAGAAAATTCAGCCCACAGACCTAATCGGCCAATTAGACAATTATTTTGGTATTTATGCCTTTAAACATACTGAGTTGAAAGGAAAACCTCCGTGAATATTATATTAAGCTACATGTAGGACCCACCAATTACAAAGGAAAGTTTTCAGAATTTCATAATGTTCAAGAAGCATGATCAAATCCATTTCACATTTCCCTCATTTTGGACGGGCATAACCTCCCCAAAGAAGGGGTATTTACGTGTAGGTCACTGTAGGTGTATATCATCCCATCACAGCATTTAGTTCATAAGTAACATTAACATGCAAGTGCATATATCTTGCATTTTGATAGTGTAAATAGTTAATGTAATGTGCAAAATTATTCACACCTTGTAAATTATGAATAAAAACTGGACCCATAATCTGGGTTCAGGTGATTTTGTGGCATGCTTGACAAATGATAAGATTTATTCAAGATATGATCAGCAATTCTGTATTCACAAATAGGATTCTTTTGGACTTATATTACAATG
>JZLH01S0006490.1:20344-40340 GCA_001188425.1 Eucidaris tribuloides | reverse complement strand
GTCCCCTCATACAAAAATCATAGGACAGACACTGAGACACACATGGCCATGGGGACAACAACTCTATACTTTTGTGCACAAAGTAATGAGTGGTTGTTTTCATGCAGTCGTGGCACAAGAGTGTGCTCTGAAATTCACCTTTCTGAACAAAATTATACTGAAATATTGCTCCAAATGGATAATTTACCAATGACCTCAACATATAAATTGAAAATGAAGGACTCACATCGCTTTGCCTTCAACATTTTCATTTTTTAATTTTCTAACATTTTTCTGCCCTGTGTCCTGAACAAAATTTTGTCCCGTTTTGGCAGGACAGAATCATTCAATTCACACAGTGCAAACTTTGTTTGTTTTTTCCAGTGTTGGGCATATGCAGGGCTGCCAACTCTCACGCAATGATCGTGAGACTCACGCATTTTGGCCCTTTCTCACGCCAATATTTTGTTTGAGTTTTCATGCATTTCTATGTGATATCACGCAATTGGACCTTTCTGTTATATCATTGGCCTATGGGAGTCTCACGAAATTTCATTCACTGAGATTGGCAGTTCTGCGTATGTGGTCCATATAGGACCACATACATAGTAGGTGTGCACTGAGACAGCATTACCAGCACTTTTCAATGCGCATGAATTCACGTAAATAGTGCGAGATTGGAACTAAGCTTGCGCTTGTCAGGCGAATTCCAGCCTCAAAACTGGCTGTTTTTGCCCACTGAGGTCATGACACAATCAACGATAATCAACATCACGTATAAAGACATTTTTGACTTACATTTTTCACTCATTGAAGTAATTTAACGGCTGCTTTTGTTCCAAACATGCATGCAAGGGATTCACGGTGTTCGTTGACTGCAAACTACTGTTGTTGTTGTTGTTGGTTTTGAATGAAGTGCGCGCACGATGATCTACGGACTACGATATATATCGCTTTCGGCATAGTGTAGTACGAACGGACCGCGCCGTACTATACTATACCGAAAACGATATATCGTA
Source organism: Eucidaris tribuloides (assembly GCA_001188425.1). Taxonomy (NCBI): domain Eukaryota; kingdom Metazoa; phylum Echinodermata; class Echinoidea; order Cidaroida; family Cidaridae; genus Eucidaris; species Eucidaris tribuloides. Next base: position 39,342 of record JZLH01S0006490.1, on the reverse strand, counting down.
GTCCGCAGATCATCGCGTGCGCACTTCATTCAAAACCAACAACAACAACAGTTTGCAGTCAACGAATACCGTGAATCTAGTGCATGCGTGTTTGGAACAAAAGAAGCTGTTAAATTACTTCAATGAGTGAAAAATGTAAGTCAAAAATGTCTTTATACGTGATGTTGATTATCCTTGATGAGGTGTTATGACCTCAGTGGGCAAAAACAGCCAGTTTTGAGGCTGGAATTCGCCTGACAAGCTTAGTTCCAATCTCGCACTATTTACGTGAATTCACGCGCATTGAAAAGTGCTCCTTTGTATGAGGGAACTGACCTAATAAATGTCAAAAATACCGTTAAATGAGAAGTCCCCGAAGAAAACGGACAGACCCCGTCGGTCTAGTGTGGACATGGTTGTAGACCGATATAATCTGTCTGTCGCCTTTTATTCAGGGGCTTCTCATTTTTACATCATCAGTCGGCCCCTCACGAACGGGGCCGACTGATGACGTCAATATTATTAAAAATGAAGAGCCCCCGAATAAAAGGCGACAGATTTCATCGGCCTAGACATGGTGGAGCTGCAGTGCAATGCCCTCGCAATGTCTCGAGATCACAATTTGCAAAGTTAACTTAAACTTCATTTTAAAGTATGAAATTTCTGATTTTATTATTGTAAGTTTGCATTCAGACTGCCTGTACTGTACATGTTTTATCTTTTTAATGAATAAAACTGTTTTGAATTTGAATTTTCTTTTGACAGCTTTGTGATTCTTTTGTCTAAATACAGACTGAACATCTTAATTCTCAGAATTTACTGAAAAATTGTGGGAAGATTGTAGTCTTGAGAGTCACCTAGACCCGGGGTTCAGATGATTTTATGGTACACATGTGCTGCGGTAGAGATTCCCAGTTTCAGCCCTAACAAATTTCCGCTCCAGCACGTGCATCATGATTTTAGAAGCTCCTGCACCAGATCATCACGATTTCTGGAGCCACAGATATTTTGATTTTTACTATTCTATTTTTTCTTCAATAATACACTCAGGTGGTAGGCATTGGCAACACCTCTCCACCATAAAACGTTGAGCCAATTAGATTTGATATGGTTTGTGCTAGAGGGATAAGTTTGATTTTTCGCCTTCTGAGTAAATTTTCTGATTCTCGAATAATTTTGATTATTTTTACTAATGGCTAACGATAAGAATTCAAGTATTGCTATTTATAATTAGGCTGTACAGTGTATTTATCTATAAAATAAGGCTAGTCATATTTGGTCTTGTTTGCTTAGTTTGACCACCGGGTCTTCAAAGTCCCAAAAATGCCCTCGGGGTTAGTTGGCACTTTGAGTCGGGGGTTAGTTGGCACACATTTTTTCAGGTGTGCCAACTAACCCCCAATACAGAATCATGTGTTATGTGTGCCAACTAACCCCCAATATAGAAATATGAGTTACGTGTATAATGTGTGCATTCACACAAATTGCATTTGCAAAGCCATTACTTCCAGGGTTTTTTTCGAAATAAATGATACACAATGTTGAAAATGTACTTATGGATCCAAAATCAAGACCAGACCATACAAGACCAGGGCCAAGTATAAAATCAACACCAGATATATTGGAAAGATAAGAATTATGCAAACTTAGACCCTATGCAAATTTATTCAAATTTCAAAATAACATAAAAGTGCTAATTCTATTCAAATTCTTAATGTTTGTGAAAATCTGTTAGACTGTAAGAATATGTATTTTATTTTAAAAATATGTGTGAGTCAGTGTGTGTGGATACTGTACATGTATGTTTGCCCACGCATGCATGTATGTATGTATACTGTAGTGAGTGTATGTGTGTGTGTGTGTGTGTGTGTGTATGTTTGTGACTGTATGTATGTATGAAGTAAGTGTTAAGCGTGTAAGTATGTGCATAAGAAAATTACAGAGTATTCATCTGTTACACTGTGATTAAATATTATGTGATCTTTGTAGGGTAACATAGTACTGTACCATACATAAAACTATTGTGCCAACTTACCCCACCCCATGTGCCAACTAACCCCGGGGGTGGGGTTAGTTGGCACACTTGACATGATGTCATTTATAGCAAAATATATAAGAAACTAAAAAGGTTTGAACTGAAATTGTACCCCTCAATTATAGCCCAGATAACACCCTTCATACTAGTATCTGTAGATATAATTTAATTAATCAATTTATTTAACTCTTGACGGACAAAATTCCAAAAATCGTGCCAACTAGCCCCGCTCTCCCCTACATGTAGGTATGGCATTTTATGTCGAGTGAATCCCAGGGACCCAGACATTGTCATTAGTCTGAGGATGTACAGTACATCTATGCAGCTGATACATGATGTAACTGTATGGTCTTGTCATAATTTCATCCAGATCTAAATATTTTATTGGGTGATAATTTAAATTCAGACTAAGTTGCTATTATGGTAAGAATAAAAGTGTTTGCCAACTTTTCATAACACTCCATAACCAAACCAGAAATGTCACAGACAGAGTAGAGCTGTGTAAAGCCTTTTCCCAGCTGCTAATTGATTTGACAATGACCGTGACCTACTCTATAGCCAGCTAAGCCAGGCTAAGGCCCTGGTTACACCGACATAACCGTTCTGAGAACGGTCTCAGAACGCTTCCAGTAATCATCTCGAAACGGGTTTGGACCTTCACTGGTGTGGTTACACCGCCGTCACACAAGCCGTCTCATGTTCAGTAGAGCAGCGGGTTACCACTGGCAACGATTTAACCACGCCCGTTCGGTGGTTAAATGTCTATCCACACTTCCGGCTAACGCGCTTCGCGTGTATACTAACTTCCTGTACTGGACCGGTTTCGGAACGGTTGTGTGGTTACACCGAGTTCGAAACGGTCTGAGAACGGTCTCAGACCACCTCTGGAGGTGGTCCGACAAAAACGCTTTCGGAACGCTTTTGGACCACTTTTGGGTAGGTTGTTGTGGTTACACCGCGAGTGAACCGTTCTGAGACTGTTCTCAGAACGCTTTTGCCTTTCGGTGTAACCAGGGTCCTAGTCAGACCATGGTATTGTCATGGGATTAGCATCTGGTCAGCTCCCAGAGCTCCATTTTGCAGTGTAAAGAGAGGCAGGGGAATGTAATTGAACTCCAATCTGACAAAAAACCTCGCCTTCCAAGGCTTTTTAGCCTTACAAAAAAAGCAAATTTAGTTTATTCTGTGACATCTATGGGTTGGAAACCCTAAAATGGATTAGTAATAGCTGTAGCTGTACAAGAATGAGAATCTTGTTTCAGAATGGTTGTATAAAAGTTTTAACAAAATTTACAGAGGAATGAATTTATACCCATTTATGCAGTTCTAACTAGACCAGTAGACCTACTTGTCTCCCTGATTCTGCAGTGTTATGTACAAGTTTCCATGCAAGTTTACTGATTTCCCCACATCTTGACACTGAACATAGTTTTTTTTTTTTTCTGATTAATGGGCAGTTACAGTAAGTAAAGAATGCCTCAAGAACCAAATGAGTGAAACACTGGCGAGAGTGTATCAGGCTGAAAGGATAATTTTTCTAAAAATGTTTACTTGAGAAGAAACAAGCTGGTATTGAATAATGAGTCAGAAAGTAATATAGAAAACATATTCCTATTCTTACCAAGAGAATAGTGACTACATACAACAGGACTACCAGTAGTTTTGTTTTTATGCCTCCGCCCTGTAAGGGAGCCGGAGGCATTATATGTTTTCGGGTTGTCCGTCCGTGCGTCCGCACTTCCTTGTGAACAAGATTACTGAAGTACTGCTTGAGGGATTTTAATGATACTTGGACCAAGGATGGACCACTAGGCAAGGAAGAATTGATTAGAATTTGGGACAAATCCATCAAGGGTCAAAGGTCAAAGGTCAATGAACTTTGTCCTAAAATGCAATTTTCTGCCTATAACTCCAGCTAGGAGTGCTCATTGTTGATTTAATTTGGTAGTTAGGTTAAGAAACAAAAGATGAATATTTTTGTAGAGTCACAGGGGTCAAAGGTCAAGGTCAAGGATCAAAGGTCAATGACCTTTGTCCCAAAATGTCATTTTCTGCATGCTTCAGTTAGGAGTGCTCACTGTTGTTGTAATTTGGCAATTAAGTTCAAAACCAAAAGACAAATATTTTGGTACAGTCACAGGGGTCAAAGGTCAAGGTCAAGGTTCAAAGGTCAGTGAACTTTGTCTCAAAATGCCATTTTCTGCCAAATAAGTTCAGTACTTAGGAGTGCTCACTGTTGATGTAATTTGGCGGTTGGGTTCAAAACCAAAAGACAAATATTTTGGTAGAGTCACAGGAGTCAAAGGTCAGGGTCCAGGGTCAAAGGTGAATGAACTTTGTGCCAAAGCTGTAACTTCAGTTAGGAGTGCTAACTGTTGATAATTTAGGTTGGTAGCTGCTACATAGTGGGCGCACCGGGCAGAGGCATACCCATCGACTGCGCACAGTCGAACTTCTCTAGTTATATTTCAAAATTACCCAGTTCTGTATTCAAGGCATCATATTTCCATTAAAAACAAAAAAAATGTGAGCTACACGATTCCCCCTACTTCTAGTACATGTATCTCTGATATTCTGATAAGTGATAACGTCGGAAAAATGAAGCCCTGAAAAATTGCAGTTGAAAATGATTATTAAATGCTTTATAAGGGTAAAATTTATTGAGAGACCATTCCAGTTTTCCCCCCATAGACTGCTGTGTTACAGAATTTTCATCGCTGATAATAATTTATGTGCCAATTTTTGAGCGACAGGGCCGACAGCATAATACACCTATCAATTGTAAGACGCACCCCTCGACCCCCGGGAATGGTGCGTCATGGGTGGGTCATTTACCAAAAATTAATGATGCAGGGTACCGTCATGGAAGCATTTGGTCCGTCACAGCATGGTGAATGGGGTGCGTCAGTTTGTATACGTTAAAATGGGCCTAGGCACAGTCATTGTAAGAAAATGGTCCCTCATAGTCGAGACACACAGGTGTGTCATGGTATATTAAACTCCGACTCACGTTTGACAAGTGATGCACCATTCCCGGGGGTCGAGGGGTGCGTCTTACAATTGATAGATTTATAACTCTGAAACACTCTAAACTTTTGTGTTCTAGGGTGATACAAACACTGTTGGATACATGTATGTCAAATAGCAAAGTTTGACAACTTTTTAACGGGTCTTCCACAATGTTATAATATGCTAATTTTATTTTATGTCATTGATAAACAAATTTATCATGTTGTATCCAAAACTTTAGTCATGTTTAAGCCATCAATATGGCTACAGCACATTGTACACTTTATGTTGTAGGGCAAAATTATAAAAAAAAGATTAGAAATGTAAGCTTGATTGTGACTGCATACCATGCCAGAATTCCATATTATGTCTGCTCTACCTGTCTGGTATTTCCTTTCAATTCATTTGTCCTCTTTTTTTGCAAACCAATTTTGGTTCCCTCTCGACGCCATGAACCATTTGAAGTGGAAGAACTTCACACACTCATTCAGGAACAATCTATTCACTTCTCAAAATCGGCATACCCAAATGTATTGGTTCATTATGCACACAGAGCAAGATGACACAATAGGGTTTACATTCCTGATTTGAGTTTGGTCATTCACAGGTATAATGGCCCTAACTCATTGTTACTTTGAGGGATGTGTAGTCATACCGAGAATTTTTGAAAGAGAGGTGTCGTACATGTATGGTGCAAATCGATACAACTTGCCAAAAAAAAAAGGTCATCACAGACCAAAGTGAATCTGTTTCATGGTGCAAATCTATGCAGCAAGCCAAAAAAGTCCTCAACTCTGAAACAAAATGTATGATTTACCAGTACCACATACTTTGGGTGCAAATTGATTGGACGGGCAAACATTAAAAAAAAAAATGGAAGGGGGGGGGGGGTGGTCATTATTCTACTGTAGTCCAAAGGGAACCTGTTCCCATGGGTCCATAGCATCAAATACTGACAAGCAAAAAACTCACACATACACACACACACACACTTGTCAAGTTTGCAAGCATGCTATTCTTGTTTTTTGAGTAAAGAAACACACTATTTTCATACTGCATTACACTACAAAAACAATCTGCGGATATTCAATCCACTATGTGATATTTATCCAGCTTCAAGAGTTGTAACTGTAAATGTCATTCTTGCCATTCAAAGTCCATAATTCTTGTCCTCAGTCCTTTGTGCTAGCTTTCCATGGACTATTCATAAAGTGCATTTTTTCCACTTAAAAATTTCCGGTCAGCTTCACACGCGGTGCGAAGTTGACGAGTGTGTCGTTGAGTCGCAGGTGAAAGAAGCGGACTGTGAAATTAAAATGTATCACTTTAGCTTATTTCCCAGAGAGTGCTATCCAAAAGATTAACGACCACTTTACAGCACTCATTTCTCCAAATCGTGGAATTTGTGGGTTTTTGTTGACTGTTTTGTTTTATTTCGGTGCAGAAACAGTGCCAGTTTATTGGGGGGAGGGGTCGAGTTTCTGGATACATACATGTAATGTATGTAAGTCTTTCAGGATAATTTATGCGATTTAAGTAAGGTAATTTAAAATGATCAATATTGCAATTTTCATGAAAAAGCAACTTTATTGATGGGAGGAAAAATAGGAGCTGCGTCCCTAGGGTCTCTCTGCGCATATAGTTCTTGGTGCGTAAAACCCATTCTAATGCACGGCGTCTGGGTACATGTACATGTATACAACTCTATAATGTACTGTATCAGCACGAAAATGATCAGTAAGTCTACACTCTACAGTATGATGAGTTGATGACAGAGGAGAGCGTAAATGTGTACAACCGATTGTGTTGGCCCAGTTGGTAGAGCGTCCGCCTCACAACCGGGAGGTTGGGGGTTCGAGCCCGTTCAAACCCCGGCCGCGTCAGACCATGGACCTACACCGTTGTAGGTCCATGGTTTAAAGCATTGCCCCGAGCATAACATGTAGGGCGTACACAGTAATGTGATGTGATGCACGTTTCTAGGAACACGTTTAAATTATGTCAATTCAAAGTGAGAATAGATTTTAGCTTTGTTATAGGGGAAGAGGGTGGGCCACTCTTTGCAAATAGAAGGAAGGAGGACACTTTTAGTTTTAGTTACATGTATTTCAGGGGAAAAATAACATTTTCTTTTCGGGGGTTACTTTTCCTGTTTCAGTGCATTCCAGATACTCTTTTGTATTGAACCCTATGGCAATTTGTGGGGGCTTTTTTCAAATTTATGGAGCTCTTTTGCTATTTTGGGGGCAAAATCGCCCCATGCTGCGTGTATTTGTTCCCCTGATGTATTTGTCTGTCCCTGCATGTAGCATTCCAAAGGTTGCTGACCAGGTACGTATCTATATGTTCTTAAATCATATTCTTTAATTTTGATTTCTTCTTTACTGAAAAAAAAATAGTTTGAATTTTACACAGCCAAACTTATCTGACTGCCAGAATTGATTCATGTATCATCCAGATAGTGAAAATTGAATACCTGCTGATCAAAGCTTAGTCTGGCTTCCAGACGCAAGAACTTGTCCTATTTCCGAAAGAAATTAAGCCTACTATCAACAGTTAACTGTCTTGAACTAAGACTAGTTTTCTGAAGTACGTCGCATAGGGCGGGTGCTTTGCGCCGGCACTGCTACTCGGAGGGAGAAAAAGTTGCATGGTCTGGAATCGAGACTAATCAAAGCTTAGCTTATACTTCAGGGTCCATAACTCACACAAGTGCAGCTGGAGTTGGATGATTGTCTTGAAAGCAATCTTTGGTAAAGTGTACATGTATGGCTGGACTATACCAAATTCAAATCAGTGTGTGAAAGCTACATTTATTGTCTGAAACTGACTATTGTTACAACTTGAGCAACTACTGTCCATTTCATATGATTTTAAAACTTTAAAACTTTAATTTTGAATGTCAGTGTAGGCCTACATGTATTTTTATGTGCATGTACATTTGTACACTTACTTTTTTTTAGTTGGATCAAATCTGAGCAAAAATGATTTGGTTTGCATTTTGCGATTTATCAAAAACACTGTATCTGAGCCCCGTGGTCGGCTTCAGGCCAATTTCTGGTGGCCTACATGTAGGTCCTATTGCGAGTCACGTGTACAAACCCTATGGAAAGATGGTAGTTAAAGGTGGCCTCGGTCTCGGAACCTGTAGTCTTGGATACAACATGATTTTATACTGAAAGAACTAAATGATTCTCTCACAACAATGGCACCAAATGATCTGTTTTTTCCCCCAATGTAGTGCTTACAGGGTGTACTTTTGGTTTTGGACAGCAAATTCTTCGCATTTACTTGCACAATTTTCCGAGAGGACTTTTCATCGTCGCCCAGCGACCACTTGCCCCCCCATTGACAGGCTGGATTCCGTTTATTGCTCAGCGATTGGTGTCCCAGCTGTGACACGCTTGTCGCAAGCGTTTATCCCCTCGTCAAAACTGTCAAAACTGTGAAAATTCGTCTCAAATGAGGAGGTGAACAAGACATGATGAGTGATTGAAATCGGGTAGGGGTGGGTGGGATGGGTTTGGGGAGGGGGAGGTCCCGGGTTCTGTTGAAGATCGGATGAAAGGCATAAGGCATAGGATCCAATAATCCAATGTGCATGTACTGTAGAACAGGCAAAAAAATACACAGGGGTGCTGGGCAGTTTCACTTCCAAACTGTGTAAAAGAGCCCCTGTAAATTGGGGTTTGATTACCAAAGAATATCTGGAAAGCACAGAACAGGAAAAGTTAAGAAAATTTAATTTTTTCCCTATCAAGGATCATGCCAAAATCTTGGAGCATGCTATATTTCCAGGTGGCAGAAATGTGGTGCCTCTTTAGGAGTACCATAATGTGTGAAGTACAGTGCGCTCCCAATATAACGAACATGGTTATAACGTAATTCCTGTTACAACGAAGCAAAAATTCAGGTCCCCAAAATTATAATATATATATCTTCATATACTTTCACTGTTTAGTTATAACAAAATTTTGATACAACGAAAGAAAACTGCAGGTCCTGAGAACTTCGTTATAATGGGAGTCGCCTGTAGAATGTTCTTCAATTCAATTCAGTTTCAAATTCATTAAATAATTGCATACATGTACATGTTGACAATAACAGCAGCTTGCGTTTTCTCTCAAACATTCACATTTAACCCACTGGAGACAATTTCATTTTGCTATAACATGCATTTCCCATAGACCCCAACACGAGTTAACTCGTGCTTTGTCTCCAATGGGTTAACAGTGGAAGTAGAACATCTGTACAGTAGGCCTACATCATGATCATGCACGTGCCTGTATCACATACATTTATAAAATAAACTTGTATGTGTGTACACACTTCTGTGGTTTTGTGGTGTTTTTATTGGTTTGCTCTGTAATTTATTCAGTAATTCAATGTCTTTTATTAGTGCTTTTGTAATGTGATTATTTTGTTATTAAAGTTGGAACCATTTGTGTGCTAAATAAACTGTGGTTCTGTGGGTTTTCAAAGATCGTTATCCGCAATTTATAGACTACATGTACGTCAACCCTGCTTTGGTACAATTCATACATGTAGGCCCTGTGGCATTCTTCTTTAGAATAAGGCTAATGAAACTTGATTACGAGTTTCCCGTCACATTTTTTTCAGCCCATAATGAGGGAACTATTTCATTATTCATTATTCATTACATGCAGGATTTCATTATTTTAACTTTTTAACGAACACTTACATGCTTTTTTGTTCATTCCATTCGCACATTTCCAGTTTCTCACAGTTCTAACCCAAAACACTGGAACATTATACAGTGGAATCCTTTTGATGCATTATAGACCAACAGACGATCTTGAAACAAAATACAAACAATATTGGGTCTATATTTAAACTCATTACCGAGACTCGTTTCCTACCAAAACTTCTAAAATTAACTGAAAAGGTGAGGCTTGAAAAGAATTTTTCAAAATAATGAATTATTTTCAGATTTTCGGCCGCTAACGCGGCCCAAAAATCATAACGAGGGAGGGTGACGGGAAACTCATAATCAAGTTTCATTAGCCTAAACTCATGATGATTTACAGTATGTATGGTACTAAAAATAATCTTAGATCTACCAAGTTTTCAAAATCTGGAAAAGTTACCACATGCCTGAAGCATTGTAAACATTTGGAATCAAGTTTGACCTACATTCACTGATTTATGTGGTACACCAAAAGCAGTGGCAACTGACGCCGTATCCTGTATAATCAAGGAGGTAGTAAAATCAGTGAAAACTGTCCTCTTGTGCATGTACATGTACTTGTAATGTACAGCAACATGTAGGCCTACAGTGTTTGTACATGTAGGGAACTGATTTATGATCAAGTTTAGCTTGCATGTATGATGCTTGGTAGGCCTACTGTTGGTCCTTGTTGGTATGGCAACCACAAGAGCCCCCAAGAATTTACTATCTGTAAACAAATATGAGTTGACAGAATTGTTGACCACAATGATAGAGTAAAGAAATCCTCCACATTTCAGCAAACTTGTGGTCCAAAGGTCAAAGTTCAAGAATGGTGGAATGTAGCCCCATTCTTAGATATCAGTTGCTAACCACATGAAAGAATTTTTTTGACAGAACTGATGTTAAAAACTGACATTATGCACACATTAGTGGGAAAGGATGACTCATGTAAGTTGTAAACCAAGCACTTGAAATATGCACCCTCGGTTTGAAGTACTCTACACTATACAATGCATGTGGGCCTACAGATATTTGTGCAATTTTGCTTCAAGACATGGCATAGTTTGCTGAGTTATTTCCATGATTTTACTGAGCACATTTTGATTCACGTGTACACTGGAAATAAACAAAAATTGCAGAACTTTAGTCATGAAATTTGCAAAAATTAAAATGACAGACAGATAAAAAAAAAAATAAGATCATAATTATTTGAAAATTCCACTCTCAGGGTTTGTCCATTGTCCAAATTAGTCGGCAATAATTGGAATGTGTCCCTATGATTTTAGTTCCAATGGATCTTTTGTCAGAAATTTCTTCTTCGATTGCCACCATAAGAGATTTCAGTAACAACTAACAACCTTTCTTTACTGTAGAATCCCAAACAAACCTCACACAGTCACATGACATTTATGTCTTATTTTGATCAAATATGAATGAATTATCCTATTTTTCCTCTCTTTTAAATATAAATTTTTGATATTTCACAGCTCTCTTGATTGATTTGTTTGGCAATGCTCGTAAAATACTAAAATGTATAAGATTTCATCCATTCATCATCATAAAAATAAGATCTAATAACGGGTCAAAAGAGTAAAGTTACTAAAATGAGCATGCACTTGTGGGGGCATACATTTTTTTTAACCCTTTGTTGTGGCAACAATTAGAATACAAACCTATTTTTAAAGTCAGACAAACTTCACAGGGTCACTAAACTCCCAAATGGTTTCCCCCATTTTTTCCAGCTTAATCCCCTCAGCAAATAGATCTATTTGTCGTGGAATTCAAGAAGCTAATGGCTTGGTTCCTTTGCCTTTTGGCTGTATCAGAGCATGGTTGATATGTTTGCACAAGAGCGCTTGCATTTTGTGGTGTCGTGGACGAATGTCTGGAGTTGGAAAGTTTCTGACTGACAGATGTGTAGAAGTAATCAACATACAATATATGTGACCTGTCACCACAAAACGCACCATAAGTCGAAAAAATAGGAATTTGTGTTTTTCATACTATCTTAAAGTAGAGACTCTAAGCTTTCAAATGACGTATAATTTGTCTACGATGGATGAAGCAAACCCATTTAAAACCCTGCTCACAAGTGTGGACTATCACCCAGGCCCTTAATTATCAGGAAAGTGGAGAAAAATGGCTGCAAAGATAGTGCCCATTCATGCGAAACGGAAAGCCTTTGACAACTGTTCCATAGAAAGTGCGGTAAAACTAGTCACTTTCAAAATGAGGATTGTGGATTGGACAATCTATTTTAGCTCTTACAAGTATCATCAATGCATAGTTCATAAAAGCAGCTTTATGGTGATACCAAAATTATTACAGGGGGACTTGACGATGTTGGATAACAAGCAATTATATTCAGAGATATATTATGGTTACTCTCGCGATGTGAAGATCAAATTCGGCCAAATTTTCAAGCTCCTGCAAAAACATGGTCGAAGTTCAATCCAAGAAAAATCATACTTCTGATCACTTCTGGTCCTCAAATTTGGTCAGATAAAAGATTAATGTACATGTATGTACCTTAAATTAGAAAATATCAGAATCCCAGAATCAACTTCTACAACCCAACTCGACTATTTACTGCGTTTACACGAAAACTTCCATTGCGACTTATTGATCGATTTGTGGTGACAGGTCACATATGTACATGAGTGGAAAGGGAAATGGTCAGATTGGAAGTAGTCCTCATACTCTTCAATTTATTTTAAAGGCATCATACATGTTTAACAATATTTTGTGTCTTTAATAAGGTGTAAGTAATGATGCCCTGAAAAAATTACAGTTCAAAATTATCAAAAAAGTGAAAATCATTGAGAGACCATTCCAGTTTTCCCCATAGAGTGCTGTGTTGCAGAATTTCATCAGCTAAGAATAGTTCATGTGCATATTTTACAAGTGACAGCATTTGAAGTTTTGTTTAAACTTTTGTGTCCTAGGGTGTTTATTTGTCCATTCAAACACTGTCAGATATGTCAGATAGCAAAGTTTGACAATTTTTAAGCTGCTCGTCTACAAGTGTCTTTAGGACATGAATCCAGAATCAAATATACACTTGTATACTGTAGTTTCTGCTGTGAAAATTTCAGTCATACATTTCCTCTTTGTTGTACAATTAGGCCTACAATTATCAGAAAATGAAATTTGTTGCTTTCTGTGGAATCAATTTCTATCAGGGCCAGTGATTCATTCATCATTAATCCTTGTTTCTCCTCAAGTAATTACAAGTAAGACAAATTCTTCCAGCCATACATTTTTCAGCTATTTTGATATGAAGGAGGTTTTAGGTCATGATACATGTATGCATCTGCCAGTTAATATGTGCAAATTCTTACTTGTATATTTCTCAGCTGCAATTTGGGTCAACACCTGTTCAGGAAGCATACTTCTTTCAAAACAGTTTAATAATTAACTCGTCAAACAGACATTCCAAGTTGTTGACAACTTAAATTGTAGATTTCTTCAGACTGGAATCTGGTTGTTGGGTCGTACTCCCCTGCCCGACAATGTGCATTCATGGACAAACACAAGTCAGAAGTACATACTTGTTGTTACGTGTAAAACAATCTCACAATACAGAACAATATTTCAAAGGATTTATGACACGGTTGACACAATGATATTTGTACCTATACAATCATATTACTGTTGTCAGAAGATTAACAGCATTTTGTTCACAAGTCCTTGTGCCAGATTAGAACAAATAGTGACAAATGATGCACCACGCGGAGTACCATGTTGTGAAGTGCCCTTTCGTGTCAGTTAGCAGTATATTTGTGTAGTAATGGTACAGGTATTGCTCTGGTGCACAATATATGGACATAAACTGACAAAAGTCATGTGAAAATGATGTTAGAAATTGTATTTTTAAGATCAATTAACAATCACCAGTTAAAGAAGAAAACTTTTAGTTTTTCTTGTTTTTTATAGCAGGGCCTACATGTAGATTTATTTTTTTCCAAGTAGGCATATCATTTAGGCCTATGTACATGTACATGTAGGCTTATTTGTAATACATTGTATATATATTTGTGTAGCCTATAGCCTACACGTAGGCCTACATGTACGTGTATGTGGAACATGTAGGCCTATGGCTATGGGCACTGTATGGTCATATTACAGTTAACAATCATTAGAACTTACATTTTTTTTTGGTAAAATGCTTCTTTTGAACTTTTGATGATCTCTTTTGAGGTGAACTTAAAAAAATATATCCTCTGCTTCCATTTCTCTGCAAGTCAAATACATTAAAAGCTAAATGTAATTGAGTAGTTGTACCCCAGGGGCACAAATAAAAATGCCATTAAATTTTGATCCTAAATTGCTATTGAAGCTGACACAATAAAAACTTGGCCACAATGGGGGAAATTAATGACAAATGTCACACAAAGTCGTAACAGGTCCACTAAATCTACTTGTATGGTTGTGAAACTATTTTGCTAGTAATATATGTTTCTTATGATCTGAATATTCAGCCAGTGGGCAATGAGGCATTGCATTTTGTACTAGTGTGGATAATGGTTTTATTTTCATTAAGTACAGTGGTGGAGTGATATTTGAATTTTGCACAATATAGCTATAAAGGGTTTTTATTTTTTCATTGCAGTATGGTAATAAGAATATGCTATAGCCTACCTGAGAATACTGTATTATGTATGCCTTTTGCTGCAGTGTCACCCCTCTCTGCAGTCTGCAACAGTCCTATCAAATGCGAGGAGTCCACCCCCCCCCCGACCCAACCCAGTGAAAATATTGAACAAGCCAGGGTGTACAATGAAGTACACTGTATTATGGTGAATACTGAATTTTTCATGAGTCACATTCCTCTTTTTATAGCCATATGATTATCATAGACAGGAATTATGAATAAATATACAATTGATTAAAAGTGCAACTTACATATTTCTGACATTTTTATGCCTCCGCAACGAAGTTGGCCGGAGAGCATTATGTTTTTCGGGTTAGTGTCCGTTTCCGTGCGGCGCGTCCGTTACCGATCTCGTTACCGCAGGAATAACTTAAAACACGATCGGATTTTCATGTCACTGGGATCAAGTATGATACTATGGGGCAACAATGAACTGATTAGATTTGGAGCTGAATAGGTCAAAGGTCAAAAGGTCACCGAGGCTAAAATATGTCTGATTTGGGCCTCGTTACCGCGGATAACTTGTCAACGGCCGGTCGGATTTGATGTAACTTGGTTGAAGTATGATATTATGAAGCAACGAATGAACTGATTTAGATTTTGGGGTGAAAGGTCAAAGGTCAAAAGGTACCGGCCTAAAATATGTCTGAACGTGGCTCGTTACCAGCGATAACTTTTGAATGAAAAGTTGGATTTTGATGTAACTTGGTGAAGTATGTATTATGACGCAACAATGAACTGAGAAGATTTTGGAGGTCAAAGGTCAAAGGTCAACCGGGCCAAAATAATGTCTGATTTGGGCTCTGTTACTTTATCGCGATACTTGTGTAAGCGGTGGTCGATTTTTGATGTAACTTGGGTGAAGTAATGTATTATGAAGGCAACAATGAAAACTGATTAGATTTTGGGTTCAAAAAGGTCAAAGTCACTGGCCTAAAATATAGTCTGACGGGGCTCGTTTACCCTATTTGAAATGGAAAGTTGGATTTTGATGTAACTTGGTGAGTATGTATTATGACCAAACAAGAACTGAATAAGATTTTGGAGTTGAAAAAGGTCAAAGGTCAAAGGTCACGGCCTAAAATATGTCTGACTTGGATCGTTACCTGCGATAATTTGTGAATGGCCTGTTAGATATTGATGTAACTTGTGTGAAGTATGTAATTATGATGCAACAATGAACTGATTAGATTTTGGGGTTGACAGGATCAAAGGTCAACGAGGAGTGATAGATTCTATTTGGGCTCATTACCATGATAAACTTTAAGAATGCTGGTCGATTTTGATGTTACTTGGGTGAAGTAAAAAAAAAAAAAAAAAAAGTATTATAAGGTACCAATAAAACAATCAGATATATCAGGGTTAAAAGGGTCAAAGGTCCAAGCCACAAAGGCTCCATACTTAGTGTCTAAAAAGTTTACCACAATAAATGAGGACAGCTTATCGATATTGATGTAACTTGGGTAAGTAAGTGTTATAATGTACAATGAACTGATCATAGTTGGGGTTTAAGGGCCAAGGTCAAAGGTCACCGAGGACCCATCTTGATATCTTAGCCACGATAACTTAGAACGGCTTATCGAATATTGATGTAATTGGGTAAAGTATGTATTATGGGGCATAGGATGAGATTTCAGAGTTTGAACGGTCAAAGTTACGATTGGCCCGCGTACATTCAAAGTTTGG
Source organism: Eucidaris tribuloides (assembly GCA_001188425.1). Lineage (NCBI taxonomy): Eukaryota > Metazoa > Echinodermata > Echinoidea > Cidaroida > Cidaridae > Eucidaris > Eucidaris tribuloides. The sequence continues at coordinate 23,289 of JZLH01S0006490.1, read as the reverse complement.
AAACTTGGACGGGTGCGGAGGCATACCCCATCGCTGCGCGAGCCGAATTGCTCTAGTTTCTAGATTTGATTTGATTTGATTTAATTTTCAGGAACAGGTCCCATTGGCAATACAATTCATAACTTTTGTGACCCACTGAGAGTGACTAAAATCTTTTGATACAATACTGTCCCAATTATATTTAAAAAAAACATACCATTTAAGTCTTCAGTCTTACATGTATCTTGCTAAAAAAAGAAGTAATCTGTAGGGGAACTAAAATACATTACATACACGTGTAGGCCTACATGTTGGCCTTATTTAGGAAAGCCAGGAATATGGCAATATGTGTGTAAAATATTACATGTATATGTAGTACAATATGGTATCACAATATGTGAATCTATAGTGGGATTACAAAGGATTCAATGGATTGCACAGTATGATAAAACGTAAAAAAGAAAAGTAAACATACTGATATGTACATTACGCTGCACAGACAAACGAGGGATACATTTACAGTTCCATAGTGTTCATGGAATGCAGCACTAAAAGCACAAATTTCTGTGTACATAGCCTGCTATGTATTTGTTCGGGCTTTGATGATTGACAGAAAGTATTGTGCAGTACATTTTGTGTTCATGCAAATTTCACAGCAGGAGTATTCAAGAAATGAATTTTCGCTGGGTCACTGAAAGCTTGGTTAGTCTTATGCAGACTCTGATTGGTTAGGAATTCACTCTCTAATAAACTTCAGTATTGAGATTTGAGAATGAGTTTCATAGTAATGTACACGTAAAGCTACATGTAGGAAATGTCTCCCGTATTCATTCCAATTCCCCCATCCCCTGCTTTACATATATTTGTCATCTCTGTATATTCTGCTTTTTGGAAGATGGGTCAAAAGTAAACAGTCCTTTTTGTATCGCATTATGGATGTGGCCTGCAGTGATGACTGATGAAATTGTAGCCTATATCAGTTTCAGATATTTTTGGTCAAAACTCATACCTAAAAAAAAATTGATGTGGAATGTGTACGTCAACTATGAAATCATACTTCTTTGTATTATTGCAGTAAATAATACTGAATTCTCTTCATTCCATATTTAATTCAGGAGTCTGTTTTTATGATGGACTCACTCATCTTTAGACCATTGTGGTAGAAAAGAGACAGGAAGAGCACAATAATTATCTTGACATGATTAATAGGCAAATATCTACATGTATATCAGAATAGAATTAGTAGTTTATTACAGTATTTAGGTTGATTCAAAGCCGTATGTTGATTGATGGTGTGTCTATAATGCACCTGTCCTGTTGCTTTTGTCGTTGAGAGTTGAAATATCTAGGGTAGGCCTACACTGTAAATATCAGGAATTGAAGATACTGTACTTGTATGTGATCAAGATTGTTTGCAAGCAATTATACAGACTGTCCTAAATTGTGCTGGGTGGTATTTTGATAGTAGAGGGACCTATGTTTTAAAAACAATCAAGCAAAACTCAGCAAAAGGTAATATACATGTAGCTGTCAAGTACACACAAAAACATTTCTTCTCATTTTTCAGTAGTTAACTGACGTGCTCAGTAATATCATGGATGGTGATATACTGATATACTGGCACTCGATCTGATGAAGTCCATGAGGTTGCCTGACTATCTAGAAAGGATTTAAATCTAAAATTAATTTGCATTAAGTAACACTATGAATGATAGATAGCTGTGTGTTTAGGAAATTAAACACCAGTACACAAAGCAATCATTTGCAATTGGTATAATGGTCTTCACACTTACACCTTCGATTTCTGTGTGAAAAAAAAAAATCAAACATAGGCCTATATACTGTACAAACCATCATTTCCCAGACCTGTCAATCTTTGATGAAAATAAACTGTATAAAATCTACCATTTAGGATTTGTAAATAGGAAGGTTCTGGTCTATAATCATCTCTATCATTTGTGCTTTTTTTCCCCGTAGTAATCAATAGAATGGATTCCCATGAGGTTTTATTTATAGGCAGATCTCCCTTTTTTGTGTAATTCTAAGTTGATTTAATCTGAAAATTAGGCTTTATTCACTTGTAATAGCCGTATTACCAAGTTGGCATAAGCCAATAGTAGGGCTATTACTTTTTAAGCAACTTGGTACAATAGTTGAGGTTAGGGGCTTGTCTGTGCTAATTGTCGGGATAAATAAACACAAACAGATCCATATGGGAATTTATCGAATGACCCATCGGGGCTATTTTTTTAGGGGAGCTTCCCCCCCCCCCCCCCACCGTGAGATAAACAGCTAGGTTGGCTAAGCAGTGTCCTATTGTGGGATATTGCTGTATGCATGCATACACCAATCCGATATCGGATTGTTGTAACTAACCCCAACTACTCAGCTCCAAATAATAGGTGACTACCGATCACATAACAAAAGAATCTTCTCTGGCGTGACAAAAGCGGCCATTGCCTCGCGTCATTGATTAGTTGGCGTACCCTTGAGTCGTGTGACGCTATAACGATGTTACTCCAGTGTGACTGTGGGCTATTAACTCGATAGAAAAAAAATCCAATATCTGTGTGTCGAGTGTCCATGTTGCGTAAAGGAGTGTGCAAATACAGACACCCTTTGGGGCTATCGTTGTTAACACATTGTCACATTGATTTGAGTGGAACAAGGCTTTCCGGATTTAGCATGTTCCTGTGGTTTTACTGGTTTAACTTCACAAGATGATGTTTTTAAACACATCACTTATATGTAAGTTCTACTCTGTTAGATTTGTGAGTTTGCCGTGGTGCATGTGTGTGTATTTTCTAAGGCCTGTTTGTCCTTCAGATTCAAGACACTGTGAGAACGCCAATTAATCACAGTAAATAATTGATGTTTCACCCGGGGGGGCCAGTCAAATATAATACTGTACACATGCGTGACCAAATTTTTTCCGGACACCCCGTAAACGAGTTTTTTTCTGTGTG
>JZLH01S0006490.1:9227-19961 GCA_001188425.1 Eucidaris tribuloides | reverse complement strand
TGTTTGACCAGTCTTTCAAAACCACCCTTTTTTTGGAAAATCGGTGTTTTTGATACCCTTAACGAGTGCACGCGCGGCCCGCGGCTAAAACTGAAAAAACACCCCTTTAAACGCGTTTTTTTGGTCACGCATGTGTACAGCCATAAAGTTGACTGGCCCCCCCGGGATGTTTCATTGATCAGTTGTCTGTGTATTTGTGTCTGTGAAGTTTGGTGACTGCAGACAGTAAGCAGATCAAAGTCTGAGGACATGTAAATGATACCAATTACTAGAATGTTTCATGTACATGTCTGCAATTTATTTCTTGGTGTAAGTGACTCATTATATTATTGTGATCAATTCTGAATGTACACATACTGTACATGTACATGTACTGTACTTGTAGGGGCCAACATTTTACAACTTAGACAATGTACTGCATGTGCTGCAAAAACAAATTTTCACACATTTACAAGTGATGACTAGAAAGATTTAAACAAGTGTTGGTGAGATGCATCAATTGATTTAGCTTACATTATTCACTGTTTGTTGTGTGTACTGCAGTTTACGGGTATGCAAACATCAGTTTCTCACATTGACCAGTTATGTTTACCCTATTATACTGGCCTATAAGATTTGGGCATGGTATGAGGAAGTGTTGTAAACAGATAAACATTAAATTATTTTGATGTACTTGCCTAGATGCAAGGTTCAAGCAATAAATTCAGGTTTGGTACTGAGGTATACTTGTCACACTAGGATTGCACATAACGTAGTCAGCACACTATCTGACACTTCACGGTTTGGTTACTTGAGACAAATGGCCCGCATAGCCTGGGAGATTGGAATTACATTTTAGCATACCTTCATGTTCAGTTGTGATGTCGATTTCAAACCCGCATAGAATAAAAGCGCAGATACAAGTTTAGTACCATCGACATGACTGCAAATAGTGTTAATCCACCCAGGGAATTATTACAGTTCCACTGTTCAGAACACAATGTGGGACAATCTTTTCCTAATTGCGTGAAATGACAGCTTGTTCATCAAAGAAGATAGAACAACTAGTTATGCAGAGTATCTGTATATGATCCGACTAATGGGTGAAAGATGGTGTTGAGGAGTCCTAGAATATTACTATCCCATGGTTATAAGGGGAGTGGTTTGGATAATGGTGATAGTCGTTTACGGCTGTTTACATGCGTGAAATTTGCTCGCATACAGATGACTGATTATAGTTTTTCCACTGATCAGATTTGGGATTTACCCCATCCCCACCCTCCAACAATGAAACAGTGTATCACGATATTTACTGAGACAATGGACATTTCCTTCCTCTCCTCCCCATTCAAAGAAAAGGAGGGGGAAGGTTGATTTCCTAAGGAGTCGGATTCTGTGTAGAACATTCAGTACCGTTTTTTCTGGTGACTGATATAGAATGTATTTTTCGAGATATCTTACATGATTCTACCTGAAAATATAGCCTGCCTATATACTTGCCTCTATTGCGAATACGGAACCTTACTTCCCGAGTGTGTTTGAGGATCTATCAGATAAATGATGATCTCTATAGAATTATTACTGTGTTAGTAGTTCAGAGTATTTCTCAATTGTGGCAATGATACTACACAGTACTTCGTTTCCTCCCGCCCCCTCTCTCACAATAAACAAAGAAAGAAAAAATGTAAGAAGGACAAAGATGTCAGTTGTGGTACATGTAGGTGCTATCATTGAGATACTAACTTTCAGAGGAATGCCAACATCACGATGCTATTTGTGCTCCGCACCTATGCCCATGATGTCTAATTAGCAGCTATACGATTCTTTCGCCAGCATGAAACGTTATCAGATATCATGACATGTGCAGCCCCGCATCGGTAGTATCATATACTCCGGACTGCGGAAGATGTTGCTTAATAACACATGGGACGCTCAGGGTTGTCTCTTGTCCCAATGGTCATGTGAGGTGTTACCCGGGTGGTCCATTCCTGATTAAACATTCTTACAGAGTGTGGCTGTTCGACAATGGTCTGAATATTTGGACTTTCAACTTACAATTTGGATAGAATGCAAAGAAAGTGTGGCTTTGATATAATTCTAAAATGTATGGGTTCCGTTTGATCGCATTTCATTAAATCCATTAGTTCTACAGATTTCATCCATATGGCCTATTCGTCGAACAAGAAAGAAGCAGTGTTGTACTACTTTGCATGGTTAAAGACAGCTTCGAAAAAATAATCAAACATGGTTTTACACACTTCAAGTTCAAAGTACTGGTTAGTATGAATTGATGAACGTATATGGTGTGGTTTTCATGGTGCGCCGTTCACTGAACTAGTTAGAATTGTGGGGCAGAGGTGTGCTGATTGGGATGTTTTTAATTGTTACTACATTGGTTTGTTTACCATTCACAAATGTTTGACTGAAGACGTAGGTTTTTATGTACACTTGTATTTACTTTAATTTCACACCAAGAAACTTCAAAACTTATTGTTCTTCCTTTTCAAATTTTCTTTTCTTGTTTCCCAGATCCATGAAGCCTTTCAGAACTTGCGCCTAAATTACTGTTCCACGGTTAACACAGTATGACAGAGGGCGTTGGCGAAGATGCGGCAGCCTCGTCATTGAGTGCCTCAACGACTGGAGCGTATGGCTGCAGCAAGGAAACTGCCGAAGAGATAGCACAATTGATACGACTGGGAGCATTTATTTTGATGCAGACAACGGTAGTGTAGACCCTTTTTATGAAACTTAATTTAAAGAGCTAAAGATATATCAAAATGATCTCTTTGATTTCTAGAATGATATCAAGCTGCTGGCTATCGTATTCCATTTGTTTTGAAACTGTTTAAATGGGAATTTGAAAACAGCGTCTGTTTTATTGATAACCATTAGCCGAAACATGAAAATTAAAATCGTAGCAAAATTTTCCAGTACTGGACTAACATCTGCAAAACCCCAACCACCCCCCCCCCCCCTAACACACACACACACACACGCATGCACACACACAGTACACATACAGTAACAGTCTAAATTGAGGGTCAAAATAGCAGAGATAGTGGTATTAACCCTTCAAAAAGACTGGGAGCGGCTGCCCTCTAGCCCCCTCCCCCCACTCTTTCAAGCCATCAAAATATCCAGTATTTTTAGGCCCTTTAACTTCAGTACGATTTGTCCCTTCCAAATATGCTCTTTTGCCAGAATATTGAAAGGTGTCTCGTCTCACAAGTTCATTCTAGGACTGGTCCGTTGTCAATGTCTTGGGGATGTAGTGAGTGATGTTGGATGAGATGAGATGCAAATGAATGGTGCAGGCTGGTGATTGATTGTTATCACAACTTCATGTTATCAAATACAACTGCATATTTTGTTTTCCTTTTGATATACATATTTTTTAATCAAAAATGAAGAATTAAAAGCCCATAAACAGGGTGTTAACTGTTAGCTGGTAAATCATAGGCCTACATATGGAACATAGAATAATAATGCGAACATTCATACATTGATTGACTTCTTCCCTCACGTGTTAATCCGCCTCATTTACTGTTTTAACTGAAGCTGTTAGAATTCGTGCACTTGGTGTATGCAGGTTGATTGCCTGACCTAGTTACACTTACAACCATAACCGTTAGGACTGATTAAAATGACATGGAATGTGTGTGTTAATTTGAAAGCCTATTTCAGTCCCATTGAATGTGCAGTGAAGTACACTACTTTTAGGACAAGGTACATGTACTTCATAAAAGTTGAATTTCTACTTTAAATACCGATACTCTGTCATGCTCAAAAGGCTTTGTGGGGTAGAATTTAGTTCCCCTTTTCTTCAGCCCATTCCATCGTCACAGACAATTAAGCTTAATTAAAAGAAGCTGTAATTGTTAACCATTCCTTAATCTAGTGTAGTTTGAACAACACATTATCTTCTATAGAAGCTTACCTGCTCTAGTGCTGAAGTACATGTTTTGCACTGTCATATTTTCAAGCTTGAAGTAATTAGCCTATTGCCTGTCTTCTATAGTTCTTGATCATGCTGTGTACGTCCTCGTTCTGTCGGTGCATCCTCATTTTCGTCTCACATCAAATCACCATCAGCTGAAGAGACTACATACTTTGTGGGGGGTTTGTAACCAGTATCCTGTGAACAGGGGGGCTTCCAGCTGGATGTCTTAGTAAGGGAAGTTTGAAGACACCATCCTCTTCTCACCTCATTATAAGAAGATGAAAAAGAAGAGAAAGAAGGAGGAGCAGGAGGAGGAGGGGAGAAGGAGGAGAAAAAAAGGAATGAAAGAAGAAAAGGAGGAGAGGAGGAGAGGAAGGAGGAGGAGAAGAAGAATAAAGAGAAAGAAGGAGTTAGGAGGAGTAGAAGGAAGAGGAAAAAGAATAAGAAGAAGAGAGGGAGAGGGAAAGAGGTAGAGACAAGAGGAGAGAAGGAAGAGGGAGAAGAAGAGGAAGAATAAGGCAGGAGGAAGAGAAGAAGAGCGTAGTAGGATCGAGGAAGAAGAGATGATGATGATTTGGGACAGTCTTGTTAGTAGACATTTTAGAAGGGGGGGGGGGAGGTGTGGGAGTGGGCGTCATTCTGATCCAAAGGCTGATTGTTTCAAGTGAGGAGGGGGTAAACGGCTAGACCCCCCCCCCCCCCTCCTCGTTTGTTTCACCAGTCCGCTGTTCAGCTCTCTGCCTGTCGAGCGTGGATACAAATTTGTCCCCATCTTTGGAATGTGCTCCCTATGTCATACAAACACCATTGATGATCTGTCACCTCAAGCTTGACCCTCTGACCCCTGACAGGGTCATTGGCTTAGACCCTGAGCTTGATGAGGATAGGAATTATGCAGGGCTGAAGAGAATTGCTGTAGGCTATTGATCCTCAATTCCTCATCTCAGCAATGTTGGTGAACTTGGTGTTGAAGTGTAGTCAAGCGGGGCTGATGGACCTGTTTATTGTTTTAAAATAATGGTGTGGTGAGTGCCTTATTTTGGTCTCGAGTCAAGTTTGTGATGGTCACAATGTGAATTACAGTGACACTGTCATATAAAAGAAGTCTTTGCAGACCCTGAAATTGTTTCTGTTATAACAAACATTCTTTTGCCTGTATTATTTCGGTTTTAAAACAATAGAATTAAAGAAAGGCCAAGATATGGGACCAGGATTTTACTTTCTTTTTAATGAAATTTTGTTATAACTTATATCCAGTGTTCTTTATAACGGAGAGTGCATGGTAAACACATTACATGATTTCAGCATTTATCAGGTATATCTGTCCCACGGCCACTCCCAGCTTACTTTAAAGTATAATTCCCTGCAAATTATTTCCTACCTTTTGAAATACTTTGCTGTAGCCATTGCTTTCTGCCTTTGACATACATGTTTCTTGACTTTTCAATTATTTTATGTGAAGTGAAAGCCAGATGTTTGTTTATTTAGCTAGACATAGAATAACAGAACATATTCTAATTGTTAAAATTTATCACAGACTTCTAGTAAATCTTTGGCACACAGAAGTTGGTGTAGAGAAGAGAATTATTGATATCACAACACATGTTAGGCTTACCAAATTTATTATTGCTATAATTTTTCATTGTTTATAGTACAGGGCTGCATTTTGTTTGGCAACTTGTTTTTGTTCCTCGCATGCACTTGACAAACATGTAGCCAGATGTGAGTAGGTATTATAACAATAAATTGATATGATGATAATCGGCACTGGTGAAAACACCAGTGGCGCAGCAACGAACAATTACGAAATGTTTATTTGAGCACTAGTTCTCCACTACTACTACTAACTACTACTACTATACTACTTTACGTACTTCTACTTCTACTACTACTACTACTCAAGTGGTTCCTCTTAATGGGCGTCGAATTTGAAAGGGCATTTTTTACCTGTCTACAGGAGTAGCTATGAAGCGGGTAATTTTCAATAAGAAATATAAGAAATGTTTTGCCAAATTTTACTCATTTAACAGGAGTTAGGCCCTTTAAATGTGTACCCCATAATTTAAGCATAGCACTACTGCTACTACTATATGTACATATATCTTTACCTACTACTTGTACAAACTACATGTAGGCTACTTACTTGCTACCAGTATTAATACTTACTACTACGTCAGGACTAGGCTGTACTACATGTACTACTAGTACAGTGTATACTGCCCTACTTACTACTACCACTCTTACATACAGTTACAACTACTACTTGCTGCTACTACATTTACTACTACATACTGCCTACAGTGTACTACTATTGCCGCTACTACTATTTACTGCTACAGTAGTAGTAGTGACTACTTACCTATTACTACTTCTACTTCTACTATGCTACTACTATACCTACTACTACTGCAGAGCTTGCCAAAGTAGCTACTGATTTTCAGTATTTTGTACTAAATTTGATGAGAATACTGAAGAGTTTTATGCCAAAATACTTGATTTCAAAATTTTGAATTATGTGCATGCGTATCACGTTGCATGCCAGGATATGTATTACTTTCATCGAAAAATACTGATTTTCAGCCATCAATATACTGAAATGCTCTGGAGGGTAGTTGACAGCCTCTGCCTAGCTACTGCCTAAATACTTCGATTACTGTCTGGAGACAATGTGACAAAAGTGATTTGTGCATAGCTTTGGTTTTACATCAGATTTTAACAGCATGCCACTCCAAATGATAACATACACAGTTCAATGTTTGCTGTACATAGTAGAGACATCCTTCACTCGATGCATCTACAAGATGCATTGGCCGCATTGCTGTCTCCTGAATTAGGGCACATCTTGCCCCAGCGTTTCGTTCTTTCGAAGGTCAGATCGGGGTTCAAAGGGTCAATTCGATTGGTGGCCAGTAAAAGCTCAGAAACTAACACGTTGCCATAGCACGTAATCCAACACTTGATGCCTGTGCTTTCCAAATACAGTGTATGTATAATACACATGACACGACAAGAGCGAATCTCTTTAATCGCGACCGCAAAGCGATACATTGTGCAGAAGTCTCATGATAGAATAATTTCTGGTTTGTGATTGGCGCAGAGTCCTGTGGGGGAACAGTGGTATGTTGTTCGGAGTAATTTTGCGGGGTTTGGCATTTGGCTGGTCTATACACATCGCCAAGACATGTGACTGTTTACTCCAAACAATTGGTTGTATCATGAATCAGAGTCTGTGGGGAATTGTGCATTGTTGACTAGGTTGTATCTGGGGCTTGGTATTGTTGGGTCTTCCTGGGGTGTTAAATCCCCTGCTATTCTGTGAGAATGCAGATAATGTTTTCATCAACGTGTTCCAAAATGAGCTGCGATGTGTAGTGGGATGTTAAATGAAGTCTTTTGTGAGGGTAAACATCAGAAACGGCGTGGAAAAATCTTTCTCTTATCCTTATGCACAGACAAGCTGCCTTTTACATTGTTTCCCAGAATATCAACTGACCAAATGTCAACTTTTTACATTTAATAATAAAAGTTTCAATTCTACAAATATAATATTTCTAACTCTATATTATCAAAACTTCACACACAGAAAGCTTTTTTTTTACATGTACCTCGAGAAGTAAAAGGACATGTGAAATTCTTGTACAGTGTACACATAAATTTGCCAATGAGAAATTTCCAAACTTCGTTTAAATTTTTCATTCATAGAAAAAATGTTCAAAATATGACTGAATTGTTTCACCAAATTTTCAGTCTTACTTTGCTTGTTTGACTTTGCTTAATTGTTGAGTTTAATTACATGATATTTATTATTCTTTTAGACATTGTGCCCTTTATTACATTTTGTAATATACACCATTTTGTTATATGCCTACACCATCGCAATGATTAAATTTTTATTTTGCAGGGTAAACTGAAGTAAATATGTTGAAACATTGGAGACTAAATGAAGCGTAAGTTCGATCACCATAAAAGAAGTCTTTGTGCAAAAATTAAATATGTTTTATTTTATTTTATTTTTTATCTTGTTTATTCTCTTTTAAAATTTTAACATTGTATTGTCTTTGTGTCTGCTACTCTGTACCAGTGATATTGTATTTATTGTATTTTTTTTTACGTATGCGAGAACAGCCCTGCACTATGCAGCCCATATGGTCAGGGTGGAAAAGCCATCAGCTCTGTCTAACAAAGGGATGTGACTGGATGCGAGGACAAGCGTAAGTTGAAAATTTGATTGCACCACGGCGGTTCGTTGGGTACCACTTGTATAGCACCCTATTGTGGCAATGCAAGCAGCTACAGTTGTAATGGTTAACTGGCTGCAGTTGTGACATCGCCCGTGATAAAACACACGGACATAAACTGACAAAAAGTCAACGTGAAACAATGTTGAATTGGTATAAGAAAGGCCTTAGGCCCCTGTACTGAATTTTTGTAAAAGGCCAGCTGAACGAGACATTTTTGAACAAGAAGATATTTCCAGATTTGAAGCGCACACAACAAAAATATCTTTATAAACATTTTTTCACTCCGGGGTACATCCCTGAACAAAAATCAGGCTTTCAAGTGCCCTACTTTTCCTACTTTTTTTCTTCTCCTACTGATCCTACTTTTTCCATAACTCCTACTTGTCTCCTCTTTTTTTTGTAAAAAACCCCACGGAAAAAAAAAATGCTATTGATCATTTATAAATGCTGGAGTAGTGAGTACGTCATTTCCGCGGAAAAAGAAAAAAAATGCAATTGAATCATATAAAATCTGGAGTACGTGAGTAGTCCATTTCAGGTATTCACGTCCTACTTTTAGCCTCTTTATATTTTTGGCCAGAATTTCTATTTGGTACCGTAGGGTACCATTTTTTCATACAACATGTATGTCGATTATTATGAAATTAATGATCAAGATCAGATAATGATAATTTCTCTCGGCGCCAACAGTAATTCAGTACTGCGTATGTTCTGCTTGATCTCTCTCTAAGAAAAAACAAGAATCAAGACAAACCCTTCCTGCCAAGATTTTACACTCTAGGCAGTGTATACATTGGGTATTAATGTCAAACTCACACTGACCGATATTCAGTAGGTTTTCAGTTCGAATCCTGTTGGGTCAATCTTTTTCTGAGTCATTAAAAAATAACAGATTCAAGCATTTGATCTTATTTTACGAGATGCCACATTACGGGATTCTCGCTATTTGTTACCGCTTTTATTGCCCTTGTACGGCGTTACGGTAATAACAAATGTTACGGAAAACCAAAAATCACACACGTGTGACTCTGGCAATGAGTGCCATGATCGTCAAGCTCAATGCGTGCGCCAATCAAGCCGTTGAGCTTCTATAGATCAGAGCGCACACACATTTGGATCACTTGATTGAACGATACTGAACCGCTGTGCCGTGGCAGATCTGTGGTATTACATGCAGTGCACTAGGAGCTCACGCACGCAATCACTGTATATGCAAGTGCCGCCACGCGTGCACTGTGCAGAATTCATGTGTGCTTACATGTACCTTACTGAGTGAAGTCGGAACTGTGATTCGATATTCGACCTTGTATTTTTTTATTCACATCATTGGCCCCTTCCGAAATCTCGGAACTCAAGTTTGATTCAAACAAACATTTAAAAACATCGTTTGCCGAATTATAATGATGTTTCATTTTTCGACCTGAGGCTGGAAGCAAAGAAGGGACAACTTAACCATTTGCACGCACGATGTTACAGCACTCAGCAGACTTTCTCACGAGCGACGTCGGCACGAGCCACGGGCGGCCACGGGGGAGTTCAGGCTGGGACATTACCTTACGCAGCATCGTCAGAACCTTCAAAAACATGTAAGAAATGTGACTCCTATTCACTACTTTGTTGCTGCAACAACGAATCAGCTTCAATAACCAAGGACAAGCTTTCAAACTTTTAAGGTATTGCGTGCTCAATGGCGATGATGTATATATGCTGTTTGTTAGCCCAAAAGTCTTTAGTCCCACATACGAGTGATTTTGTGTTGGTAATGAAAAATCTCAAACATCGACTCAAACGCGAAGAGTCAACAATGATCAGAAGCATCTGACTTTATTGCCTGGAAATTTGCACAACAGGCTAAACTGAACTAGTGTTTACTATGTTTGCTAGTCTCGTGCGAAATGCGTGTGATGAACATTTGCCAACACTCAAAATGCTTGGGACGGTCTGTGTATGGTTTGTTAAAATGTTGCTGCGCGCGGCATGGTTCTGAGAGACCCCGTTTGTTCCTGACAAATGCTGCGTCAATGTTCCGAAACCATCTTTGGGGTTGGCCATCTCTGTATTTATCATTAATTTGATAGTACAGAGATGAACAGCAAATTTATTCTGCCATCACACAAACTTCATTTTGCTTCTTGAGGTATTTTCAAGTGTTTCTATCATGTCACTTGGTCTTTAAAGGGTGCTAAGGGTTCACTGCCCACCCTAGAATTCTGCACATCCTTTCTGTGTGCGAATAGTAGACATTGTATGGATTTCTTTTTGTCACACTCTTGCATTTATTGATCAGCTGTTTTGACGACCTGATGACCCAAATGTAATGCTCTGCCCAAAGTGTGGTTTGAATGCTTTCTTCACATTTCCCATACCCAAATACATGTAGTGTGGTGCTATGCAGCATTGTAGTTATTTTACCCATGAAATATGCTGAGATGAGAGTTCGACCCTGTCTGTCAAACTCAAGTTCAAAAAGTTGGCAAATATTCAATTTTTGGAAGTGTTAACAGACTGCAAGGGATAATTACTGTACTTTGTTTGAAGTGTGTACAAATTTCAATTGAATTATTTTCTCGT
>JZLH01S0006489.1:11907-25325 GCA_001188425.1 Eucidaris tribuloides | reverse complement strand
GAACCACCTTGTTTAAATTGAAGCTCCACAATGTTAGCCTATCACTTTAAAAGGATACTGAATATGGCTTTACGAGTTGAACAAAATACAATTTGCTCAATATCTCCAAAACACCAAACTGTCAGTTATGCCCTTTTGTCAGTGGGGGGGGGGGGGCCAGAATATCATGCGAAAATCACACAACCCAAAACATATTCACATGATTTTAAATCAGGGGATGGGCCAAATCTGACATCAACTTTTGTTTCATTGAATAAAGACTAGATAGGAAACCAATAAACAGCGTACAGTGTAATATTTTTTGAATTATTATAAGTTCATAAGTTTTATTTTTTGACAGAGCATTTCATCTGTTTGACCAGAAACTTCTGTCAGTAATATGTTTCTTCTTTTTGTGCCATTCTTCACAAAATTGTTTAAAAATATTATTTGTAAATCACCTCTTTCATACACAGAACTGTCACTATACATGGATGCGCTGTGTTGTGGGGTCTGCAATTGTATTGAATGTTTTCATTTTATGCGTAGAACAACCACAGTGTTGAAGCTGGAAAAGAAATAATGTACCATTTTTAATGACCTTGATTTAGGTTGTCAAAAACTGTAAACAGGAAATCCAATACCCTGGGAATACCAAAACATACAGCCATGTATGTTTGGTTCAGCTGCCGTAAGTAGTATTTGAAATTATTATTTGAATTATTGGCAAATGATGAAATATATTTGTTTTATCTAGTATACATGTATTTGGTAATGTATCCAATGAACTCTTTTGCGATGTTCTATTTTTAATGTCTTTAGCCCTTTTAGTACCAAACTTGGAATTTCACATTCAAAGTCAGTGGGTGATTTCAAGTTCGGTGTTGAAATCTGGTGTTGGTGCTGTAAGAACACTAACACCAGCTATAACACTGTACTTGTAGTCAGGCCTGGTGTCGGGGTTGACCTAAAAAACTATGACGTACTTCCTGTAGTTCGTGTTGACGCTGGTGTTGAATATTGTCTGCTGAACCGAGTACCGTGGTTGGTGTTTGTGATTTACGTGTAATTTTTCCATTCATCAACACTAAACCATAGGGTTTAGGAAATTCGTGACTTCAAGTTTGGTGTTGGTCTTGGTCTTGGTCTTGTTGTTGGCATAGCTAACATGCATGTGTATGTGTTGGCTATGGAGAAGCTTCACTGTGCAACGCAAACCACCGAAAGTACCTTTTCCCCATAAAAACTTACATAATTCATGAAATTGATATTTAATTTCCATTTTGGAATAGAGAAAAGTAACTTGCCTTTCAGATTCATACAAATTTTTTGGCTGGTAGTATTGATTTGGTGTCATTTTTGTAACATTTGTCAAAAAAATTCGGCCATCGGCGTAACTTTCTGCCAACGCCATGAATCGCGCGTGACTTCACTCGGTGTTATGTGATCGATAGTGCAATCGGTATCGTCTGCTTAAACCGGGCTCAGTATTGGAGCTCAGTTTAGCAGATGATTTTGTTTCACCAACACCAACACCAACGCTAACACCGTACTTGAAATCACCCAGTGTGGTTGTTGCATTGGTACTGAGAGGGTTATTTATACTGGGTTCGTACAGGTTAGGGAATTTCTGGAAAGTTGGGGGATTCATCAATTTCTTCTGAAAAATCAGGGAAAATCAATTATCACTGATAGTTTTAAAATGACCCTTAATCGGACGCTTGGTAGTATTGCGATGATTTACTTTTACAAGCTTTAAAAATGTTGAAATGGTCATAGAAATTTACAGTCTTCTGATCTGGAAGGTCATGGAATGTCAAGGAATTGTCAAAATGTGTAAGTGTACGAACCCTGTTTATATTTTGTGTAAAACTTTTCCTTAGCTTGATCACAACCGATTTTGATTTCATTGTAGTTACAACATCTTATTTAAATTTGTGCCGCTTTTGTTAGCGTATAACATGAAATCTTAGTATATAGATTTATGTGAAGACCAGTTTATGATATGTGAATAGTAATTATAATGAAGTAAAATGTCACATGACATTTTGACAGGCAACCTGTATATTGTCTTTATAGTGAAGAGTCTTCACAACTTGCAGATATTTTCATGTTATTTTTCTTTACAATATAAATTACACACTAGACATTACAGCTTTAATTTCTTTCTTTTGGTATTTACAGGTCTTTGTCAAATTTATATGTCCATTGACTGCCAAGTCTTGTAAACAGCAGTAAGTTTGGTAATGTAATTTTGTAAGTGTTGTGTAACTATATTTGTTTGCTTTTCAGCTATTTGTTTATAAATGTAAGTCTGAGTATATATGTTTACTTTTGAAAATGAGTAGTCCGTGGTGTATTGTGTCACATGTGTATTTCATTTAAATTCAAGAATGTCAGCTCACAAACTGAAATGCATCTCTTTATAGCACATAGTGGAGTACACATTTACCAGTTCATATGTACCATTTCATTTAATAATGTCAAGTATTGTCTTTTTCAAGTCTTGTGCTAATTATCCTACAGTTTTATTGTGAATTTGTACTGTATTATGCTGCATTGCACTGTATTGATAATTGCTGTAAAAATAATTATGTTGGGGCCATATCTTTTTGTTTGTTTTTTCCAAGTAGTGAACGCAAACAATGTATGCACATTCTCAAATTCTTGCTAGGAGAAAACAGAGCCAATACATGCATTAGCATAATTAAAGGCTTCAAAAAGCCAAGTGGTTTGAGATGCTAGCAAAAAGAGATTAAACAGCTGCAGTGAAAAGTAAAGAAGTAAGCCTTATAAAAGTAGTTTCTATAAACTAAATAAACACATAAATCAGTTTGTCTAAAGTAATGCTGATATTCATGAGCTTGTTTGAAAATTGGTTTCACATTCTTGTAGGAATTATCAAACACCAAAAAGTAAAGCCATTTTCAAGATTATGTAAAACTGCATAATTTTGCAATTTATCCAGGGAGGACATTGTACTCTGGAATAAGGAGAGGAGAACTTCTTTTTCACACAAAACTTCAGAAAAATATCTTGTATTGTCAGAATGTGTATGTGTCGAAAGGATAGCTTGAATTGACTGTGCATTTACTAGAGAGATTTATGGTATATGTGAAACAAAACAGTATCACCTGCCACCTTTATACTTCCAAACCATATCTTGAGTTGCTCAATTACATAAAATAATAATGAACTCTGAATTGCATCAGAATAATTTTAAATATTTTGCTTGATTTTCTTTTGGGAAGATTATGGTAACAGTAAATTTCATAAGATTTTTCTTATAAATGTTGGGTTATGAATTGTATTTAGTTTGCATGTAAAGAAATGACAGTCATGGCTTACTTTCTCAGGTACAAATTACTCCATGATTTTGTTGTATTCAAATATGAATATAAAGCAAACCAAGTTATTGTTTGAAGTATCTCATAATTATACACATTTTGTTCATCACTTCAATGTAGTTATTTTGCTTGAAAAACAAGGAACTGCCAGTTTCTCTGTCAAAGTAATAATATGTCTGCTATGCTCAACAGAAGCAAATGTATATTTGTTACAATTTTCACCATATAAACTTATGTATACTATGTTTTTTCTCTCTTACAAAATTATTCTCTGAAATAGGGCTAAAACGTACGGTAATGTGGTATTTTCTGTTGCATGTGGAATCGACAAAATCCTCAGAAATTTTAATTGATTTGCACATAAAGAAATGACCATCATGATAACGAATTTCTCCATAGTTTGTCAGATTTAAAAAGGAATACCAGTACCAAGGTACATGTATATTATTAAAAGTGTTTACATTTCTGGATTGCATGACATTTTTGTGATACACTGAAATATTGAAACAAATCTGTGCCAGGAATATAAGACTGTCAGTGTTTGATTCAATTTCACATTGAAGCAACACATCACATGAAATGTATCTTCATGTATAGATTCATTTTATTTATTCGGAGTATGAGCTTTAACTTTAGAGCAAAGAACTTACATAGTATTACTGTATATGTTTTAATCAAATAGGCTTCAACAATGATTTCATTGATTGAAATGCAGTGATAAATTTTGGTAATTATACAAGATTTGTGGGGGAAAACACTAGTTTTCACGTAATGATTCATTATGTACACGTGGGCTTCCAAAAGATACATGTATTTTTATGCCTCTGCAAGTCTACATGTTTTAATGTCCATTGGTGGTCTGTCTGTCCCTCCGTTGGTTTGCCCGTTATTGTTTTTGTTACTGCAATAACATGAAAACTGCTAAACAGAATTTAATGAAACCTTGGTCAATTACCAGTATGTGCTGGGATGCAATGATGAACTGATTACATCTTGGGAGTTGAAATGTCCATTGTTGTAGTGTTGTCAAGGTCAAAATGTCTTTTACACCTCGGGTTTTGGGTTCTTGTCACAATATTTTGGGAACCACTGATCAGATATTTTATGAAAATTGGTTCAAATATGTACTATGATACCACAATGAATTGATTAGAGTTCTCAGTTCAAGGGTCACAGGGCCTTTTTACTTGTCTAATTTGTGCTTGTAATCATAAATGTAGAACCAAAGAACCACTGATCAGATTTTATTCAAGTAAATGATAGTTACAATGTTTAATTGTTAGACTTGAGAGTTGTTGTCAAGATAAATGTAAACATGCGTCATAAATGTGTGATTTTGCCTCATATCAAGATAACCTCAAGAATCGCAAATCAGATTGGGCACATACGTGCATGAGGCATTGAATTACAAGGTGTTGAGTAACAAAGAACTTGAAATAGATGCAGGAGTGCAGAGGCATACCCATTGATTGTGACAATGTTAAATTGCTTTAATTTTACATATGTCCCTGTAAAAGATCACTTTGTTTACACACACACACATACACACACACACAAATCTCATACATCACAGTGTGGTACTTGTATAAGGCTATCATGTAGTCAGAAGCAACATTAGTGTGTTATTTTAATTTGTAATGTTGTATCATTCTAATGCATTAATTGAGATACTGCTTTATTCAATACAGAAAAAGGGGGCCAAATGTACATTATTGCAGCTTGTGGTAACTTGTCAACTTTTATTCTCTGATGTTTAAGATTTACTAATATGTGATCTGTTATATTTGGCCATTTTCTTTATACAGGGCTCAACACTAACACTTTTGCTTCTGGGCAAGTGAAAATGTAAGGAAAATCAATTTTACTTGCCTAACGTAAACACTTCAAACTCTAAAATGAGGAGAATATTAAACATTTGTGTTTTTTGATTCACTTTCAATTTTGTGTACATTCCAATTGATTGGAATGTTAAAAAAAAAAAACAATTTCTCTATAGGACTATCTTTAGAGTTAAAACAATTAACAGGCAATTTGTTCACTCATGCAAGTTAAAATTTTGTTCGGGCGACTCAATCAATCAAAACATAAAGTTTGTTTGTAAAATCGGGCAACCAGCCAAAAAGGTTAGTGTGGAGCCCTGCTGTATAGCATGTGATTTACATGTAAAAGTTTAAGATACGTAATAAAATTATGTGTAGGTGATAAGCATTTGAAATATAAATTGAAGTACATGTACATCAATGTTTAAAAGAGATAGCTATATTTGTAACTGAAGTATTTTTATGTGAGTTTGTCCGACCTCTTGACTGTTACGAAAGTTCATGTAATCTGTGCAGCATTTCAAGTTAAGAAGAGAAAGACATCTTGGGGAAAAAAAAATATGAGATTTCCTTTGAAACCATATACCAATGGTACAAAGATATAAATATATTGTGTACTTGTATATAAAACTGATCTTTTGTAATTTAGTGCAATCTGTGGCATTAGCACTGATAAACATTGCAGGTAGTTGCATACATCAAAGTGCGATTTAAGAGCAATTATTTTTGAGATTTTAATGAGTAATAAATCATATAGGCTGATTTGAGACAGTTTTTGATCTTGTTTTGCTTGTGTTGTTAAATTATGAGTACCTTGTTGACACTTCTCGACTGGTTGTAGGATTATCACAACTGAACGTTTTTTCGTAAAACTCAACCCAAACATTACAAAAAGTAAAAAAAAACGCCCTCTATATTCCGTGTACACACAGCAGGATAACTCCTATTTTCCCAGTTTCCAGTATAGTACTGTATGTGTTTGCTTGCTTGTATGTTGGTATGTAATACATGTACAGTATAAGCAAAAGGAAACAAGCTTTTTACACGTTACGTTTTGTTTTATGGTATGCACCTGCGTTTTAAAGAAAATATTTAATTTACATGTAAACTAATTTTAAAGATGATTTACTAAAACAGCATGGCAAAAGTGAAAAGGGTAGAGGGTCTTTCTGGAAAAAAAAAATCAGTAGAGGCAGTGGCATAATGAGCCGAATCATTTGGGGGTCAGAAACGAACATACACAAATTTATCAATATATCATAAGCCTCCTAGTACCACGATTAAATTTCAAGGGGGTGTCAAGTGCCCCCCCCCCCGATCTTATGCCAGTGAGTATGATGTCCCCACTTATCACAATGTATGTGAATGTGTGTGTGTGTTTTTGTGTGTGTGTGTGTGTGTGTGTGTGTGTGTGTGTGTGTGTGTGTGTGTGTGTGTGTGTGTGTTGTGTGTGTGTGTGTGTGTGTGTGTGTGTGTGTGTGTGTGTGTGTGTGTGTGTGTGTGTGTGTGTGTGTGTGTGTGTGTGTGCAAGTGTACGTGTCTGTGCCAAGGGTGTGTGTGTGTGTGGTGTGTGTGTGCAAGTGTACGTGTCTGTGCCAAGGAAGATATCTTCTTTAACGAGATGAACAGCATCTACTGCATCATAAAACAAAATCATCCACTGCATACAAAACCCAAACAAATCATGTCACACATAAAGATGATAATACACACACAAAATGAATATTTTTTTTCAAATACTGTAATCACTTAACTTTCACTGTTTGCGATTTACAAAGCTTACAAATTACTTATTTAAAAATACTATAAATATAAATGAAACATTGCAAAACTGCAAACTTTGGTGAATGTTTCATTTTTCTTTCTTCAGCCTATTTGTGGCTTCTGATTGAGCTTATAGAAAATCTATTGCCAAAGCTCAGTATATAAATAACTCGCCCACTTTTGACTCAAGAAGGATGGCCATTACCTCCCATGTGATACCTCACAAGGCTAAACATCCAAACGTGAATAAACGAGTGCTCACTTTTTTGTACCTTAATTATTCTACAAACCTGTTCAGTTTCGAGAATGTGGCGTGCGCCATAGCTGGGGGCCTCTAGAGCACAACAAAAGATGATGCAATAACCCACGTTTATAGCTGTTACTGAACTAAAGAAATACATAAATGAAGATATTTATTTTTGTTATAAAGTGGGAAGCCCCCAGCCATGGAGGACGAAGCAATCCCAAATCGATGTCTCATTCTGGAAACGGAACGGTTCATATAATGTAGTCATTCCCTTGTTTAACCCTCTAAATCCCATTTTCCAAAACACCAATAACATTTAACACCATCTTTCACCGATGGGACTGAAAGGCGTACAATAGTCAACTTCACAAAACTTTGTCGAAAAAAAAATATACACAACATCCACTATTGAAACTTACTCGGACACATTAAGTACAACAGAAGAAATAAATACATGTACACCATGGCAACAACATACAAATTCATAAAATGTTAAGTCATATATCTACGATATTTTTTTCTTGCTGCAGCATTGCTCAAACAGTCATTGGAAGACGAAAATCCTGCAGCATTAACTCTCTTTAACTTGCTAAATAATCTAATTACATCTAAATGAAAAGCAAAAGAAACAAATAGTTCAACAAAATTAGAACATATCACAGTAGCAGGTGAACAGCAATAAAAAAATCTCATGGCGCACATGTTTGCATACTTTTATTTGTTCTGTCGAATTACTCTTCTTGGTAATACTACAACAAAACTGTGAATGTGACATTTTGTGCGTGGTACTGAACGAGTTAATATACATGTACAGACAAAATTCTATACTGAATACGCAGGTGTGTACAACTACGTTCATGGTTGTTTAAACATGTTTAATTCCACTAACATTTATGTCATCACAGAATGTATTATTTTAATTTTGAGCGCATGCGAAGCATAGGCATTTGATGTTGTAACATGAAAATGTAAATATGTAACTTTTAGCGAATATATATTCGTAAAATGCCCCAATATTTAAAACCCAAAATTTAGGCAACATATGTAATTTGGCTGGCTCCTGCATGGCCCAACGTTGGAACACCATCTAAAGATATGAAGTCGGTATGTAATTTACACCAACATTTATTTAGTGATATTCTACGAACTATAAAATAAACATAAGCAGTATGCGAGGGTTTCACAATTTTGTATTACTGCAATATATTCATTAAAAACATAATTCTATCACCACAAAATGACAACGAAAACCAACGGGCTTTGTTATTGCATAGGATATACCATGGGAATTTCTGAAAAGAAGACATAATGACACATTACTGTTCAGCTGGTCAGAAAATAATCATAAATATGTGTACATTAAAAAAAAGGAATAGATGCACGCACTGCGTGTACATCTATTCATCAAAGTCTAATCCACACGGCAGGACTAGATTCGTTTTTGTTCTTTATTGCTTCAACAACATCATCTCCAACATCGCAGTCACCGCGGAAAGCAGTTCAATAAATAAGGTCATCCGCTGCACCCTTCTTGACCGATGGCCTTGGATTATTCTCTGATCGTCAAATACAGCTCGAAGATCTCATTTAATCTAGTCCACTGAATTCGACAATCTTCACAACAGTCTCGACAACTCTTCTCCTCTGTCCAGTCAGCCATTACCCTCCCTCCGGAGGAACTCTGGGTCTGTCTAATCATCTCCTTCAAGTCGTCTTGCAAACGCCGTTTGATACTTTGCGAACGTCCATTTGAGATGGCGCGCATATATTTGTCTTCTGCAATTCACAACTGTTGGTGTACGTTTGATTGTCGCTTCCACAAACTGGATTGTACAGGGATGGGCAGTGGAAGTCTTCGCAGCTGATTTCACCTCGTACTATTACAAGAGAGAAAAAAAGAGAAAGACACAAAAGGGATATAAAATGAAGTGAAATGTGACAATAAATATGTTCATATATGGTACCAGTAATTTGATATTAACTCCGCAACAATTTTTGTGGTAATAATATCTCCCATTATGGAGCTAAGGTCTTACTGTTCTGACTTTTAGTTCAGGCTTAGGTTACAGCTTGCACTTTGATTAGGATTATGATCAGCATTGATGATTGTGGTCAGAGCATATTTCGTCCTAGCAAATGTTATGAATAACAATGACGCAAACATCAATATCATGTAAAGTGTGAACAATATCTATTAGTCGAATATCAAAGTTTTGGTATCCCTGGCAGCCCATTTACACAATATTATATTGCTACATAATGAAGTAAGTAATTGGTGTTAAACAATATAACATGATCCGTTCTCACTCTGTTTCTTCTCCTTTCAGAACTCACTTTGTTTCTTCTCCTTTCAGAACTTTTGACGGTGGCATGTTCTGATCTAGAAGCCCGTTAAGATTTATCTGGGTATGTTTGTTCAAGTTGCCATGCATTTTGAACAGTTTGCCAAAAACATATACGAGATATAATTTTGAATTGTTCAAAAACCTGACGGGATCTTCCGAGCCATAGCATAAAGGTTGATTTTGGGAGGGGGTTATCGTTGATCTACATTTTTTTAAGTGAAAGCGAATAAGTATAAATATAAATATAAATTTAGTATGTGTTTTGTTATGTTTCACAACTTCTCCCACGTTTCTTTAACATTTTTTGTTTTTATTTTTATTCTTATTTTTATTTTATTTGTGTGTGTGGGTGGGGGGGGGGGTATTTTCCACATGTATCCACATTCACCTTTCAATCCATATAAACCCATCAGGTAACCCCCCTCCCCACTCGATTTTTTTTTTATTGGGGGAGGGGGATCAGCTCCTTTTTTACGGAATGATGAATAACACAAGACTATACTTACAAAGCTGAAGGAATCCCGGTATACATTCTCCATCGTATGCCTTCTGTAAGTTCGTTGAACCACGTATACAAGCTGTTCGATTTAGCATGCATTCAGATTGGTAGGTCTGTCCGTTTGTTGCGCACACGGGGCAAATCTCATTCGAGCATGTTCCACACTCAGCCATTCCTGTCAGTAAGGAAAATGCAGTTCGTAATTTTGTCACGTTAGAATTCATTCGTTAAAAATATTATCGAGCAAAATACATTTATTTCATTTAGTCGCAAAAATGTTCCGTTAACAACTGATGAATGACAATGTGAAACTTTTACGATACCAAAATGATAGTATATGACGCTAAACGGAATAGGAATAACAAGAGTTTTGATACTTTTAGTGTTCATGAGTAACCACATCCCACGATACAACAATATTTCTTTGTTATTATTTTTTCCCCATTTTTAAGCAAAAATATTCCACACAACTATTCCTATAAGTCATCAATTTGGCGTAATAAATTGTGTCTTAATATTCATAAAACATTTGCTGTAACTCATACAAAACATGATCTCTTACTGAAAGCTATGGGTAATTTGTACGTTTCAAAGAGAGACATTATGTAAAAAGGAGTAGTCAATAATGCCTTAGTGACATTTTTAATGTAAAAATAACCATAAACTTTTTAATGAGTGCATAAAGTATATATATAAACATATATTCTAATACTTTTCATGTGTTTCATTTTATGAAACAGTAACTTGTTCCTAACGTAAAGTATTTGTAACAAAATATTCATACATCATAATAATAACTTAATGATCGGTCTTAATCTTTTACACAGAAGATCTTTGTTGTTTTTAAATGAGTAAGGCTTAAAAAGGAAAAGATTCACGGAACATTGGTGTAAAATAGTATCTGCATCGTGTACAGTAATGATTAACAAATCATTTTTCAACCAGATGTTATTTCGTGTCATGTACGTCTCCATCTTTTCATCTTTCTGTCTTCTGTACTGTGGACATAAAACATACAAATAAAATAGTACATCTAACAAAATAGTGATACATTATTCAACTTACGAGTTAGAAGACTCTGTTGTGGTGAAACTGACGTTGTAGCTGCGATGATCTGATCGGCAACCTGGCTAGTTGCGTCATTCTTCTCGACTCTCTCTTCCAGCGGTGGTTGCGCGGACAAGACCACAATGCCTGGTGGCGCTGTTGATGTAGAGAGTTCGTCGGGCGAGCTAGTAGTGGTTGCTTCTCCTGACGATTCAGTTTCAAAATCCTTGGATTCAGTTAACAGCTCAACACTTACAAGATCATCTACCCTTTCATGGGAAGGCGTAGTGTGCTTAGTCCTTAAGGAATCAATGATTCTGTCTGCTGTGGTTCTAGGATTCCTGCTTGATTCTGGAGATGAATGCTCGCCACTAGATTGGGTTGCAGACTCTGACGAAGACATGGGAGGGGTGACACTAGATAGAACAGCTGCTATTGTAGTCCTTGTTAAATTTTGCAAGTAATTGATATCCTTTATGAGCGTGGCAACAATCGAAGTCGTCGGTGCAGGGTTAGTCCTGTTTGGAGTACGTGTAGATTCTGGAAGAAATTGCTCTGGAAGTGTATCATTATTGGCTGAATCAGATGAAACTGTGTTTCCGACTTCCGCCCTATCATTTGCGTTGTCTGGGGGTTGAGATCGTTCCTCTAATATGGTAGGCAAAATGTTAGAATCTGTAACTCCTGACCTATTGGTATGAAGCTCTGTCGATAGGGTCTCTTCTTGTGTGGATGCTGACAGCGCTAAAGTGGGTACTGGTGGTGGTGGGGGAGGAGGCGGCTTTGTCTTTCTATCTGATCCTGTCTCCGATGCAGCTTCACTGGTAACAGTGTTCTCATTATTTGTGTCTGCATCCGTCGTTGCAGTCACTCTACTCGTAAGACTTTTGAGAAACGTAAGTGACGACGACAATGAAGATGCCAATGTATTTGTGAATGAGGCGACAGTGGCTTCAGTCTCTGTTTGTCCAGATCCTGCAGTGGTAGGAGATGATTCCAATTTGCTGATAATCGTGTACCACACACTTGTTGGTTTAGTTTGTGTCTTTATAACCGATCCATCATCCGTTGTTGTTGGCGATGATGGTGGTACACTTTCTGTTGTTGCATTTTCTGATATAACCTCAACCACACGATTTCCTTTGTCTGTGGAGGATAAAGGGGCTAATGTTGTTTTATCGATACCTTGTTCTGCCGTTGTTTGACCAGCATCGGATTTGGTTGATGACTTGACAGTTTCCACTTTATCAGATAATAGGGGATATTGAGTGGCAGAGATTCCACCATCAGAAATAGATGTCTGTTGCTTCGTTTGAAGCTCAACTTCAACAGTGGATGGTTGCGTCATGTTTGATACAATTGTCTCAGTCGTCGATGCGAAGATTTCTTGAGGTGGTTTAAATGTTCTGGCAGAAGTAAATGTTTCCGCTACTGGAGCATCTGTTCCTGAAATAAGGGTATTTTTAGTCATTTCTTCAGGAGATTTAGTTCTGGACTTATATTCTTCCGTAGCGTTTTCATTCAATATTTCAACTACTGGTGATACGTCCACAGCTCCTTGTACTTTAGTAGTATGCGTCTCATAATCTGAAGTGGATTTCATGGTAGATGTAACTTTCGTTGAAATATTATCAGCATTCGGTTCAGACACACGAGTAATTGGTTCAGTATTGCTTACTGCCACAGGCGCTTCGGTTGATAGCATAAGTGATTCACCAGTCCCTGATCCAGTAAAATCACTTTCTGAAGCAGTAAATTCTGACACTACTCGATCTGTTGCATGAGGGGAAGGAGGAGTAACATTCGGTGATGCTGTAATTGAGGAAGTAGGCTGTTCTTTTCTTTCCGTAGTCACGATGCTTGGCACTTCACTGACAGTAACAACGATTTTCTGTGGTAAACGGCTGCCCTCTGGAGTTCCACGTGTTGTTGTTTCTTCAGTTATCTTAGGTTCTGGTTTACTGGTGGACGATACTTCACTCGTTGTTTTTGTGTCATTGCTAATATTAGATGTAATGGTTCTCGTACTTGGTGAGACACTATCAGTCGATATCGGGCCTGGCAAAACTTCAGTAACTTCAGTCAATTTTTAGTTGTCTGCACTGATGGAGAAACATCGATAACTTCAGGGGGCTCTGTGGGTTGAACTTCTTTCGTTAATTCTGTTTCTGGTTCTTGTGTAGTTTCCACATCAGTGACTGTTGTTTTAGAACGTCCAGTAACTTTTGGTGGTTCTATTGTAACAGTTGTTTCTGGTCTAATTTCTTGTTTCGTCATAATCATTTCAGGACTCGTTGACATCTTTGTTGATGCAATTATTTCCTGTGGAGATAATGTTTTCGCTGATGCTTTTGGTGATGTTGTTTCTAT
>JZLH01S0006478.1:0-23659 GCA_001188425.1 Eucidaris tribuloides | reverse complement strand
ATGAACATTAGGAGATTGGCTTAACCCTTTGCACGTTAATGTTTCGATTTTGCACATTCATACAATTAAAATCAACAATTGTAATATTAGTTTTCTTCGTTATGTTTGTACAAGAAAAGCTAAAATGGCCATAATGCTTAAGCAACACCTATAAAATAATTACGAGTATCAATGGTGGTGCAATGACGAAAGCAGGATTTAAAGAAAATATCAAAATATCAATCGTCATTACTATCCCCTCGGAATTAATTCAGCATGCAAAGAGTGAACAAACAACTGGAGGGGCTTTGCTATTTTTTTTAATTTCAACTTTCAAATCCCCGTCCGTTGGTGCTAGTTGATTCGTCATCAAGCCAGAATATCAGTCCACCACGAAATGAAACCATTGGTAAGATTTTAGCTGCATAATAATAATAATCCATATTTTATTCCAAATAGACAGATATCACAAATTCTTCCGAATTCTTCCGAAAATTCCGAAAATTCATTTTGCCCAATTAATCGTGGGCCCGGCAGCCACTGAGCAGCACCAGATCGAAGTTGCTCTATCCCTAAGAATCGTTGAACGCCAAACAGGGTAGCAGCGACTCCCTTCTTTTAACATGTTTAACGTCTTTTGGTCTGACGCAGCCGGGCTTGAACTCCCGACCTCCCGGTTGTGAGTCGGACGCTCTACCAACTGAGCCAACACACCGGCAATCGCCTCGAATTTGGGAGATTTTGTTGGTCTCAGACCGAAATAAAGGATGATCGTAGACATAGATATATTCACTGCCAGATGTTTCCACATCAATCAAAGTCAGTTTAACCTCCTTTCCCGACGGACTTGTGACATACCACACACAGTCGATCAACCCAGTTGATTTGTTTGATAGAAGTACGGTGAGTTGAATGTCACGTTTGGCAAAGAATCGTTCAACGTGATAGTACCTCCACATGATCGTGGTCCAACTGTTGCACTTGGATCTATGTGAAATAAAACGAGTAAAATCAAACTACTTCCCAGTTAACGAGACAACGCCTTTTGAATGTTGGTATAATTCAGATTGTATTAGCTGAGCAAGAAATGGAATCATACTGAAAAGAAAATGTCAAGATGATTGCATATCACTTTAGTCAGTTTTGTTCTCATTTTTATAAACATTGAAATACAGATGAGTGAAGAGCACAACATATTTTCAGGCAAATATGTGCACAGTGCCTAGTAGAAATCAAAATAAATCATTTTACATATTTTCCATTTTGGGGGGCCGCCAAGCTGTATAATGTCTATGTTTTAACTTCCATTAAATCCTAATTTGGTATTTCCTTAGTGTTTGTAACATATATTGTAGGTGTGGGGATGGGCTAATTCACCGCTCATTGCATTGTGGTTGTTATATCAAACACGCCATTACGTTTCGTTAACCACACCTGAAATGCTGACATCAGCAAGAAATCCACGTCCGTTGGCATCATCGTTCCAGTCACGAAGATACAATGTCAGTCCTCCACGTGATGACACAATTGGTGATATATCTACATCTATATTGCCACTAAGTGTCGAGACCCAGTAGTTGTCAGAGGTAGACGATGGATGGTCATAGATGAGAATATATTCGCTGAGTGCTGCTTGTACATCCCTCATAGAGCCAGGTTTCTGATACTTCTAACATGCCACCAACAGCGGATATGTACACTTAAGTAAGTATTGTTGGCAGTTGTATGAGATTAAGTTTCCGGTATAATCTGAATTGAATTCCTGCTTTATTTACCGATTACATGTATAATCGCATGGTGACTGAAAATGTGCAAAAAAAAACAGCCGAATTCTTAAATAATTTCCACATGGCTAAGAATATTACTAGCTATTTATAATAGCGACCTGAAATCATTTTAATTTACGAGTCACTTAACAATCATTAGTTCAAAGAGGCTGAGTCGTGTTATACAAAAACAAAATTTATTTTATTATAGTATTCTTCTTCAGACCCTTTAATCCTGCCTAGCACACAACTGTTGTTTAACATTTAACTGCGACTGGATTGTAGAGAAGTGTGAAGGGTTTCATACGATACACGTGTATAAGCCATTAAACTTGTGTAATGCATGTGACTGGCGTTCGACCAATGTGTAAAATGAATGTATGTATACAATCCTGATCATAAGCGTTGTGCAAAACAGTGTTCTTACAATCTGTGCTTTCAACTACTTCGTCAATAGGCACTTGTCATAGCTGCTCCAGATGAGGAAGAATTCCCAAAGTAGTTTCGGCTCTAGTTAAAACAGAGTTTTTGCCTGCAGTGTATGTATGTGTGTGTTTGTGTGTGTGTGTGTGTGTGTGTGTGTGTGTGTGTGTGTGTGTGTGTGTGTGTGTGTGTGTGTGTGTGTGTGTGTGTGTGTGTGTGTGTGTGTGTGTGTGTGTGTGTGTGTGTGTGTGTGTGTGTGCGCTGGCGCATTAGGAAGAGGGTGTTCGTGCGAAGTGCAAGTTTATCTGTCAATATCTGCAGAGATCCCATGTGTTAACTTTGAAGTGCAGATAAACTGATTGGAATTTGGATGATCAAGAACAAAAGTATAGTCAATGTCTTTTACATACATTGGGCTATCCCCGAACACCCGAAGAAGAGAAAAATTGAGATATTTACTCGGCTAAGCAGAGTTATTTTTCTATTTGTGTTTTTCTTGCTATTGCATTCCAATACATATTCTGTTATAACTTTTTTTTTAGGAAAGTAAATAAATGAATAAGAAAAAAAATGACTTTACAAATATGTAAAAATATTTAAAAGAGGGGAAAAATTACCCTTTATCCAAGGTGATCAAAGTGAGCATTCAATCCACTATTAACAGTGTGGAATTATTACGATGAATCATTCCACGCCAAACATTTTATTCAACGCACAATACTCTCAATAATCATCAAGTGGGTAAGTCCGTTGGTGGTGTATGTATTGTAGCAAGTTCGTTTGGCAAGCAGGTTCGACTGACTTTGAGGAACGTACAGATAGTAGACACGGGAAACTGGCGTACCAGTGAACGTATTTACATATATGACCATCCATCATCTACCTACTGGAATAACTACGGTGTCTCATATTTTCGTGGCAATAATATAGATGTAGATATATCACTGCTGGTGTCATCACGTGAAGGACTGACGTTGCAGCTTGATGACCGCAGCAGTACAAACGGACGTGGATTCCTTGCCGATGTCAGCATATCAGGTAAGTTTAACGAGCACTTGAAGAGTATTAAATCATACAACCTTATGTTTCGAAACACAGATTTAGCACGTTGTCGTAACTACATTACTTATGCAAGAAATATGAACAAGATCATATCTAGAAATAAACGTAACAGTAGCCTTACCATGCGTGTTAAAATCCTGAACAGAACATTCATGAAAAAGCTTCGAAAGATGTATCAATATAATCATTTATTATTTCAAGGTTTCATATTCATATACCATATACGTGGTTATGATTCCAATATACCAGTACAACATTAAATGTCGAATATTCAAGCTCTACAAATAAAAGTGTGAGAGCAAATAAATGGCAAGGCCATAACATTAACAAGTAAGATATCTTCATTGGCAACGTTTATGAAAGAAAGAAATACTGTAGACGGTTAAACACAATAATGAAAAAGAATAATCCATGATTTAACCACTTCTACATGATTTCTGACCAGAAACAATCATCTTTCATGTTCAGAACCAGGCTAACGTGTCATTTTAAAAAGTGTGTGCACCGGGCTTAGGCATTGATGGTAACTATGTCAGTAATATTACTTCGATTGAAAAAGAGCGGGAAGCACCGCTTATACTTCCTTTTAGACGTGATGACGATACTACAAGAAGTTTGAATCACACATTATGCTTTCCATATTTCAAATACCCTCCCTGCTCAAAAGTATTGCAACATACACTATAACGCAAGTATTTTGAGTTGAAGGGGTCTTTCGGTAATGATGTCCTAATGAAGTTTATTATTGGAAAATAACACATTATTTGAAAAGAAATAAATTAATATAATTTCTCCTTTCTTTTCCAAGGCGGAGAGATTGTCAAATGCAGGCGCGCCCACGACAGAGAGGGGCTAGAACATAAAAATTTAACATTTTCGCCTCCATATATGGGTGGGGTGTTAATTCACACTAGCATTGTAAAACGATTTTATATAAGCCGTCAAACGGATTTGATGGTTAAGAAAGACTTCCTGCAAATAAATAAAGCAAATATGTTCCTTTGAAGCTGTTTCAGAAAGAAGACACCACGCCTCGAAGAAGAAAGCGCCTCCTATCTTCATAAGACAGTGATATAGGTGAATAAGGATACTAATTAAAGATGATGGTCTTGTCTCCACATACTTGTAATCAATGTACTGAAAAGTTACATGACAGTAAATTTTAGGATATTTACAATTGTAAAACGCCTTTAGAATTCAGAAAGAATACGAAATTATGACTTGAAGAGGTCTTGTCTAAAATGTGTGGTGTATCCTCCTTACCACTGTCTTATGAAGATAGCAGGCGATTTCTTCTGCGCGGCGTGTTGTCGTCTTTCTGAGACAGCTTCAAAGCAACATATTGGCATTTTTTCTTTGTAGGAAGTCTTTCCAAACCATCAAATCCGTTTGACGGCAAATATGAAGTCGAATTAAGATGCTAGTATAAATTAAGTGCGTTATAGTGTATGCTGCAATACTTTTGAGTAGGGAGGGTAGATGCACAGATATGGGAACCCACCGATGTGGTATCGTCATGCGGTGGCAGTATTGTATTGGACAGCTCTGTTCGGAGTCTCACATTGACATCACCTCACTATCGTAATCTAGACGGAGCCTATTATCAGTGCTTCTGGTATGTAAGCAGCCCGTCGGATACTACCATTCGGGTTCAGTTCAAAGATTTCGATATACGCGGCGGAGCAAACGTACAGGTATGGAATGGTCCGTCTCAATCCTCTCCGCGAATACTGTACGCTGGAGCCGGGTCGACCCCGCCAAATCCTGTGACATCTACCAGTAACGTCACGACCATCTACTACCACACAAATAGGCAGACGTCTGGACGTGGAGCGAAGTTTGTCTTCCACGCAATATTCGGAGGTTTGTACCATGGCCCACAATGTATGTTTAACACTATATTCAAGATATTAGTTAAGCCAACTGACTGAGGGATTTTATTTTTAATGTGTGTTACGGTACAATTTTTTGCCGCGTAACAAATTGTCGCCAGCGACAATTTGAGACAATTAGTGAAAAACATGACAGCACAAATTGTTGCCGGAGACAATATGTGCCTAGAGTTGACGGCACAAATTGTCGCCAGCCATGATCAAATCACATTTAATTGTTTGTGGGTATGTGGGTGTATGTGTGTGTGTGTGTGTTTTTCAAATCACATTTAATTGTTTGTGGGTATGTGGGTGTATGTGTGTGTGTGTGTGTGTGTGTGTGTTTTTAGGTGTATGTGTATGTGTCTGTGTGTCCGCATGTTTTAGTTTGCGTGTTTGTATGTGTATGTGCGTTTGTCTGTCTGTGTGTCTGTATGTGTCTGTGTGTGTCTGTTTGTTTGTGTGTCTGTGTCTGCATTTGTGTCTCTGTTTGTCAATGTGTGTCTGTCTGTATGTATGTGTACGTGTGTTTGTCTGTGTCTTTTTGTGTGTTTGTGTATATGTTTGTGTGTGTCTGTCTGTGTGTTTGTATTTTTGTGTCTTATGTGTATAGTGAGCTGTTCTGTCTGTTTAAGTGCATGTGTGTCTCTTTGTGTTTG
The DNA here is from genome assembly GCA_001188425.1 of Eucidaris tribuloides. Lineage (NCBI taxonomy): Eukaryota > Metazoa > Echinodermata > Echinoidea > Cidaroida > Cidaridae > Eucidaris > Eucidaris tribuloides. The sequence continues at coordinate 17,899 of JZLH01S0006478.1, read as the reverse complement.
TGTCCGCTGTGTTGTGTCTCTGTGTGTCAGTCTTTCTGTGTGTTGTATCTTTGTGTTTATAGTTTATAGGTTTCATTTGTATTGTAGTTTGTACTCTGTTTATCGTGTCCCTGTGTGTATCTGTCTGTTTGAGTGTGTTTGTGTCTGTGTGTGTCTGTGGTTGTCTTTCTGTCTTTGTCTGAGTATATATGTGTTTGTTTGTCTGTATGTTTGCCCATGTCTGTTTGTTTTTGTATGTGTGTCTGTGTGTAGGTCTGTATGTGCGTCTGTGTATGCTTGTGTTTGTTTAGGCATTTGTGTCGGTTTGTCTGTGTCTTTATGTGTGCTTTTGTGTGTTATGTGTTTGTGTGTATGTCTGTTCGTGTGTGTATCTGTCTGTCAGTTGTCTGTTGTCAGAAATCTGTGTGAGTGGATCTGCTTGTGAGTGCATGTGTGTCTGGTGTTTGTGTGCGTCCGTGTATCAAGTGTCTGTGTATGTCTGTGGGGCTGTATGTGTGTCTGTTTTGTATATGTTTGTGTGTATTTGTGTGTCAGTTGTTTGTAGGTGTCTTTCTGAGTGTATCTGAGTGAGTGTGTCTGTTTGTAGGTGGGAGACATGAACAGACATGTGCAAAGGCATGTACAAAGACAAACACACAGACACATACAGACACACAAACAGACAGATACAGCCACACACAGACACATATACACATACAGACACACACAAAGGCACTGACATATACAGACACACAAACATACCAGACACTTACAAACACTTTATACAAACACACCACGACACACAACCCGTATACACGTAAACCCATATACCCACACGTAGGCCTACTACTTACACACAGAAACATGGAAACACAGACACACAGGCAAACACACATGCATATAGATACAGACACGTAAAGAAACACACACAGACACATATACACATACAGAGACACACACTGACGAACAGAAACATACAGACACACACATACAAACACATAGACACGGACAAACACACAGGCATATAGACACAAACACGTTAAGACACACAAACACACACACAGACACCTAGACACATGCATAGACACACAAACACTTACACAGACACAGACATAAACATACAGACAAACATACAGACAAACATAGACAGACACAGAAATACACACAGAGACGCATGCACTCCGTATACACGTAAACCTCCAAAAAGTGAGTATAAAAGCCAGTTGAAAGTTGCTTGCGAGTTATTAGCGCCATTCCAAATACACACACTGTCTCCTGTATGATAATGTCTGCGCGTGTAGCGGTAATTCACCTTGATAATGTCAGCACTATTTATTTATTTCACGCACATATTGTATGGTACCAGCACATATTGTAATAACTTCAGACGACTGGTTCTTGAACAGACCCATTTTCAGCAAAAATAAATAGGTCAACTAAAGCATTTATGGCAAATAAGTATATACGTGGACATAAATATTTAAGTGTATTTTCTATCATGAATTAAATTATACTTGAATAAACTCAATCTACATATGGCATATGACTTTTTCTCATTAATCTCACCATTTCATGTGAACAGTTTTTAAAAGCTGAGAAATTTCATATAATAAGAGTAAAGTCCTAAATACGAAAATATCGTCACACATTAAGACAGATAGTTAAAGGAAAACTTCCTTTCTCAGGTCAAGTACTAGATAACTTCATTGCAGTGAAAACGACATTGTGACCCATGGTACAAACCTCCGAATAATGCGTTGACGACAAACTTCATTCCACGTCCAGACGTATGCAAATCTGACCAGTAGTAGATGGTCGTGGCGTTACTGGTAGATGTCACAGGATTTGGCGGGGTTGACCCGGCTCTAGCGTACAGTACTCGTGGAGACGAATCAGACGGACCATTCCATACCTGTACGTTTGCATTACCGCGTAAGTTGAAATCAATAAAACGAACCTGGATGGTAGTATCCGACGGACTCCTTACATACCAGTAGCAGCTATAGTAGGCTCCGTCGAGTTTACGATAGTGGGGTGATGTCACGGTGAGACTGCGAACAGAGCTGCCCAATACAATACTGCCCCCACATGAGGACATCATATCGGTTGGTTCTCGAGTAGGTGCATCTGTGTGAAATATGGGAAGCAATATATGTGGGCCTATGTGAATCAATGCCATGTTTCAACAATCATATTCAATACATCTTTTGTGTTGCCCAATAGAAACGCAACCGTTGTTCAACACTCAGTAGTATTTGATGCAATCAAATATAACTTGATATGTTACAGTTAAAGTGATACGCTAACATTGTGGAGCTTCAAATAAAAAAGGGTCAAACTTTGATATCTGAGGTACATAGTAGTGTTCAAATGGACAAATAAACACCCTAAAACTCAAAAGTTTGGAAAGTTACACTGCCAATGGTAATTTATGCATGAATAAATAATTAAAACTCGGGGCGAGTTTTAATAGCCCACGTGTACACACAGTAGGTCTATGGGAGGAAATGGGCAAGTGAATCCGGTCTACTTACGATTTTCACTTTTTTGAAGCACTATATAATCATTTTGAAATATAATTTTTTCAGGGCGTCATTTTTAGACCTTAAAGACACTGGTAGCATGGGGAATCATGTGGCTGAGATTTTTTTAACTGTGGTAAATGTTAGCCAATACCTTTAACCCACGGACATAATATTGATTATCAATGTACCGTACAGTGTTAAAATATACAGTATTAAAATGTGATATAAACAGTAAAGTGGAATTTGTTGAGATAGTCATACTTGGGTAACTCTGTAAAATGCTTCGTGTCGGCATAAATATGACCAATGGGAAGCTGTAACTAGTTAATAAATTTTACTTTTCATGGAATTGTTCGCATCAATTTAAATCTTAGACCTCCACTGCAGAGTCAACGTTGGGCTTTCATTGTGACGCTGTGATCATTTGAGATTCTTTATAATTTGTATGGAGTATATCCCTACCAAATTTAGAAAATAACAAGGATTGATTAGTGATATATTTTGGAAGGTTATTTGCAATATGATTTGAGGATTGTTCGTGCTTGGCTGACTACTTTTATCTTTACGTTTTGTTATGCTCTTTTTCATATTCCTTACATAACGTAATACAGTTACCTTAATGTGCTAAAGTAGTTGTCGTAATATACGGTTGCTAGATTTGAATGCCAATTAACGCTCATCCACCTTACCTGATATGCTGACATCGGCAAGAAATCCCCGTCCGTTTGCACTGTTATTGTCAACAAGATTCATCGTCAGTGCACCACGTGATGACACCAGTGGTGATATATCTACATCTACATTGCCACCAAGATATGAGACAGCGTAGTTGCCAGAAGTAGAAGATGTATGGTCATAGATATTAACACGTTCACTGGAACTCCAGGATCCCGTTTCTACTGTCTGTACGTTCCTAGCAGTCAGTCGAACCTGCTTGTCCAACGATCTTGTTACATGCCACCGTCAACGGATTTACCCACTTGGAGATTATTGACAATATCGCATGCTGAATGAAAAGTTTGGCATGGAATGACACAGTGTAATATTGGCAATACCATGTATATCCTGATGGTCCATGTACATTACGTTCAATGACAACAGACGGAAATTCCATGGAAGTGCTCTGCTCAAACAATGCAATTTTCGTTAGCTTGTTTTTTTATGGCCGAATTCGCGGCCAAATAAATAGCCGAAAAGTCGCCGGGAAGGGGGGGGGGGGAGTGTTGGCGGAGATAGAAGACCCACATTTTTTTTTCACGGCCAAATTAGTAGCCAAATAGGCAGCCGAAAAGTCGCTGGGTTAAGGGGGGGGGGGGTGTTGGCGCAAAACAATTTCGATGCCCCCAAAAAAGTTCAAGGCCATATAATAGCCAAAAAGTCATTAAGTGAAACTCTTGGGAAAAGTACTAAAATCATCATAATTTGTATTACTCATGTTACTGGTATGTATCTGAATTTCATCGCTAATAATATCAACTGTGGTATTGTAATATGGCCATGCACAGATAATAAATTTGCGGTTATAATGACTGCTTTCGTTTTGCATAATGTGGACTTGTGTACTGCGTTCAAGGTATTTAGATCCCAAAATGTAGTATGACGAAATTGATTTATGTTGACTACTCATGTTACATTGTTTTAATTTGGAGATGATGCGTGTTTATTATACAGTGCGTCTAAAAAAAAATGGTACAATCGGAAATTATCTTTTAATATATGAAAATCATACACAACCTAGTCAAGTTGGGTATTATAATGAAGCTAAAAGAACATACTTTCCAGTGCAATTTATTTCATTTCATCTGGTTCTGTCAACTCTGAGATATATAAACTTTTCTGCAATGACGCGAAATCGCGTTATTTCCAGTATAGTGTATGTGCCTATTATGTGCATGCAGTTTCTGCATATTGTCTAACAAAGTAACCACAATGAGAGTGCGAAAAGGGTTGTGTAAATCGAATGGATTTGTTCAGGTTGTACATTTCTGATTTCCTATTATTTGAAATACAAAGGAGGAACATAACTTTGACAAAAGGGATGAAACAGATGAGATATGCAGATTATCATGATGTCATTGTGGATGCAGTCTGGTAAACAGAAAACATAAACATGTGCAATATCATTTAAATGCCGAGTAAGGGTTATTTTCATTTGATTTTTTATTTATTAGGAAATCAGAAATTAACATATTGAAGGAAAAAAGGTATTTGTTATTTGTTTTATTATTGATTTTTATAATTCAACTTGTATGATTTCTGTAAGTAACAATACCACTAATTAAATTGTCATTATGGCAAATACACAACAGTGGGACAAACGTGATTTTGCCTGACTGCACACAAGTAGTCATAAATGTTGACTTATAAACGCAAATTAAATGGGACTAAGTTTATCAGAAAGAAAATTTATTCTGCTTTAATATGATACTAAATACACATACCTTTTGAGAAAATTACATACCTTAAATATTTTTCTCCCGATTGTACCATTTTTTTGAGACACATGTATAGGGGATGACATGTGTACGGTGTTATCACTGTGGGATGCAATGCAGTCTTGTTTGCTTGCACCATGAGTGAAATATTTAACATTAACAATAATCAATAGAAATAAATACTCTATGACTACAAAGACGATGGTGATAAGAATAACAACATTTAATTATAAAAATAAAGTTATTAATCATTATAATATTACTTATACCTATAATAATGATGAGTATTATTATTATTATTACGTTTATTATGTTTATTATTATTATTATTATTATTATTATTATTATTATTATTATTATTATTATTATTATAATTATTATTATTATTATTATATTATTAGGATATCATAGTTTTTCATTATTATTCTTTATTACTATTATTACCATTAGTAGTTGTAGTAGTAGTAGTAGTAGTAGTAGTAGTAATGTTAACAATAAGAACAATACCAATTCTTAAAAATTAAGCAATTTATCCCGGAATATGGGGGAGATGATTCTTTACGTCATACCCACATGTTCCATACCATATCCCCACCCCTCCCACGCGCTATTTTCGCCCCTTGTACGTGCTCATTGACAAGCAAATTACGCCGTAATAGCCCACATTAATATAGTATACAATAGATACGGGAAAGAGGCAGACAGAAAATAACTTGGTTTGATAATATTAAGAAATAGACTAAGCTTTGTTATAGAAAGGTTAAAACAATGATAAGTGTCCAACCTCAGAGGTGAGTATCCTCAATACCCACCATGAAGGGCGGTACCACATTTACAGAATACAATTTGTAAAAGTAGCCCCACAAAAATGCAGATGAAGACACACAAAACTCAGACACACAACTACACAAAGATGCGACTAAACAAGTTTTGAATTTCCTCCCCAAAAGTTATCACAAATTCAGTATTGTTCTGTAGCTAACTACACAAATTCAAACGCCCAAGTAGGCTATATTTAATAGTTTTCAATTGTAGTTTCCGTGTATATCAGTAGTTCTCTACTTGATGGTTAAATTTGTTTTTACATTTTTAAGATCACTTGAATCCCCCATGAAATACGATCATTTCAAGAGATTTTTAACGACTGTAGGGATCGATTTCATATTTTAAGTGGTGATTGCATTGTGTAATCAGCCCAGGAAAGGACACTTATTTCCGTGGTGTCGGATGCTGGCATCAGTCAATTGCTTCATAGTGTAATATTTATCGAAGGAATGTTAATGGCAGATAATCTCAGTTGCAAACCTCCCGCTGCACAGCAAAACATCATTCATGCCCTAATAGTCCAGTCATTTTAGCTTTTCACATCAAACTAATTGCAACAGAATTTTTTTCACCACAATGCATTTCTTTGAGGTCCCCTGAACAAAACACTAAAAGTCCCAAAATTTCCTAATAGGGGAAAGACATCTAATTTGCATAAATTCAAAATGGCCGCCATGTGGCATTTTTTGTCCATATCTTGGCACATGGGAACCACAAAAAGTAATTTTGGTGTCTATGTCCATGTTTCTAAGGTCATGAAATTGAAATATGATATCATAAACTTTGAAACATTCTGACATGCGCAATTTGCATAAATTTGCATATAAGTGAATTCAAAATGGCCGCCATGTAACCCATTGAAGCTCATGTTTAACATAATAAACATTTACAAGTACATTATTATGTCTAAGAAGATATTTTTGCGGTGGAAGAACGGATTGTATGATAATTAATAATGTCCCAGTCGATGTTTCTACATGTACACCTGAGTTGCATAAACATGCATATGAATTACATATTCAAAATGGCTGACATCTAATTTATTCATGACCATATCTTGGGACATAAAACGTGTAGAAAGTCAATTTTGGTGCCTATACCCATGCTTGTTAGGTCAAGGAATACAATTGTGACATCGGTAGTAACTTTTCAAGATTCTAATCTACATAATCTGCATAAATTTGCATATAAATCCATGCAAAATAGCTGCCATATAGTTTGCCACGTGCCCATATCTCCGTATATTAATCTTAGATGGTAATCGTGGTTTCTGTAATATTTTCCTTGTAAGAATTCCTGCTTTACAGCTTTCAGGAATATAAGACACTGGAACCTTTTATGAATTTGTACATAAACGTATTGAAATAACTACCATGCATCACACTTAAAGCCCGAGTTTAGTTTTGGTAAATTGTAAAACATGAGATTCTTTGCAATTATGTTTTTTTAAGAGACAACTTTTATCTACTAATACCCTTAAAATTGCTCGCAGTGAAACTTTCCCATTTTTGAAAAATCACTCAAAATGTGAAGTCTCGGTTGGGAGAGGGGAACCCGAGATTTCCCATGGATAATTTTCATACATGTACCGCTAGATGCTCTTCTTAAACATCATAATTTCTCATTATAAATAATTTCAGTAGGTATGATGCTGTGTTCTGATGTCTTGGGCGACAATAGAAAACTTTGTGACAGATTCCCAGAAATTCGTTCGATCGACCAAACTGCACTTGGGGTTTTAAGCTTATGTTTTCATTATAAATTCAAGCTGTAGAACTCCTGTGCTTTTATGGAAAAGGAAATGGTGTGGGCATAATTGTTCAAGAGTGTCATGTTAGTATTGTACTAGAAGTGATAACAAGTCAGATGAAAATGGGTATGTATGGGATTGATTTGGACTGTCAAATGTTCTAAGTTTCTACGGATTCAAATGGATGCGGGAATGTGGAACAGGTTTTTTCCTTTAGTTAGAAGGATAAAAAAGGGAGGGTACATCAGGAAAAGAGAGAGGGTAGTGATAGGAGCAGATTTGAATGGGAATTTTCGTGAAGGGAAAAGAGGGAATGAAGATATATTGGAAAGTTATGTTTCAAAAGAGAGAAATAAACAAGGGCAGATGGCAGTGGACTTTCCGAAAAAAATACTGATGGCAGTGACAAATACCTTCTTTAGAAAGATTGTAGATCACAGAGTAAGATGGGAGGTATATGAACATAAGTGGACCAATAAGACGTGACTTGATGATTGCAACATAGTGTGTAGCAAGACAACATCGAATGGTGATATTTAAAGTGAGCTTGGAATTGGGAGAGAAACAGTTACGGACATTAAAGGTTGAAAGGAAGTGGTAAAAACTACGAGAAAAAAGTTGCGCACAGTTCCGAGAGAAGGTTTGTAATGTAAGGAAATGGAAGAGAGTGGATTTGGAAGAATAGGTGGATGTAGCTGAAGTTGTAAAGAGATAAGGTAGAAAAGTTTTTTCAGGGTATCATCTGGAAGAAGGAGGGCTACAAAGACATGATGATGGAATGAGGACGTAATGGAGACCGTATAGGAGAATGGCAAAGAAGAAGCGGGATAAGCAAGGAGATGATGAAAGTAAACAAGGACAAATATCATGAGTTGAAGAAAGCAGTGGCAAAAGCCAAGGGTGGGGCATATGATGATTTATTATGATAAATTTGACACAAATGATGGGAAATAATATGTATTGATTAGCTAAACAGTGTGAGAGGAATGGGAAAGACATGTTGTAGGAGGGTTAATAGAGGATGAAAACGAAATGTTTTGACTGATTAAGAGTGTGTTCTTCCACAGAATATTTTAAAAAAGTGCAAAGGAAGAAATGGGAGAGGGGAGGGAGAGGATAGATGCTACAAACAAATTTAATGAGGAAGTACGACCTAAATCAGTAATAAAGAAGTGAGATCGGCAATGAGCAGAATGAAAAAATGGATTGTCAGTTTGTCCAGACAATATTGAGGCATGGAAGTGTTTGGGATACATGGGAGCGGGGGTCGTGAAGCTGTTTAATGGGATCTTGGAGAGTGAAAGGATTCGAGAAGACCGGCAGAAAAGCATATTGTTGCCACTCTGAAAGAATAAGAGTGACGTGCAGAGTTACAGTAATTATAGAGAAATAATGGTGAAGAATCATACTTTTGGAAAGAGTTGTGGAAGATAGGGTTACAAAGAAGTGACAAATTTGTGAGGGGGTTTTATGCCAGGTAGAAGCACTGCGGATGCAATATTTGCATTGAGGTTGCTCATGGAGAAATGGAGAGAGGGGCAAAAAGAGCTGCAATGTGTGCTTGTGGATCTCGAAAAGGGCATGATATGGTGTCAAGAGAGGAATTATGGTATTGTTGGAGAGAGTCGGGGGTAGTGTTTGGTAATAGTGCAGGATATGTATGAAGCATGTGAGACAGTCACGAACGTGTGCAGTAGGTGTTCATGAATGGTTGAAAATGAGAGTTGGATTGCACAAGGTTCAGTGTTAATTAGTCCTTGCTTGTTTGCTATGGTGATGGACAGGCTGACAAAATGAGGTGAGAATTGGAGTCTCCGCCGACCAGATGTTCACAAATTACATTGTAATATGCTATAAGAGCAAGGAGCAGGTTGGGGAAACTTAGAGAGCTTGAAGTATGTTCTGGAGAGAGACAGAGACGGGGGGTGGAGTGAAAGTTAGCTGGACAAAACAAAGTGCATGTGTGTAAATGAAGTGGCAGCTGCAGGTATGGTGAAACATCAAGGTGTAGAGGTAGCAAATGTAGAGGACTTTAAATACTTGGGCTCAATGGGCGGAATGGAACTGCAAAGGGGGAAAACAAGAAGAGAATCATGGCGTGGGGGAGAGTGACAGGGTATCTTCCATAACAAAGGGGAGGATATAGACCAGCTATATGATTTACTGCCTTGAGTTAACAGAAGACAGGAAGAAGAGTTAAATGTCCCAGGGTTGAACAATGAACAACAATTAGAAATAACTTTGTGGGAGGGACACCAAAATTTGCAAGGTTTCGGGATAAAATGAGAGAGGGAATCAGAAGTGTGGTGGTTTGGGCATATCCAGGAGAGTTGCTGAGTATAAGGGAATAATGTTTGGAAATGGTGCAGAGGGAGGGTGACTAAATAGGGAATTTCATGGACGTTGTTAGAGGTGATATGAGGATAATTGGTGTGACAGAGGACATGTCATGTGTAATATACTGTACGGAGATATGGCCATATGAGGGACCATATGGCGGCCATTTTGCATGAATTTATATGCAAATTTATGCAAAGTATGTATATTAGAATGCTAAAAAGTTACTACTGATATCACTATTGTATTCCTTGACCTAACAAACATGGGTATAGACACCAGAATTTGCTTTCTACAGGTTTCATGTCCCCAGATATGGTCATAAAAAGGTTACATGTCGGCCGATTTTGAACATATAATCCATACGCATGTTTATGCAAATTAGGCGTATATGTCGGTATAACGACTGGAAAATTGTCATTAATTATACAATCCGTTCTTCTACCTGCAAAAATTATCTTAGACATAAAAATGTACTATACATGATTATTAAATTCAAAGTCTAACGGTCATTATAATTCCACTAAGATTGCGTATCTGGCTACTATAATTTGCTCAAGATTCTTGGGTTGTATTTTCTTCTATATAAGTATATTTGTGACCAGTCACCATGATACCGTGATAAAGTCGCACATCCTAGGTAAGGAAAGTGTCAATTATCGTAATTAGGAAAATTAATATGAAAGTGAGTTGTCTTCAAAATGCAAAAGTTTCATGACCTTCACATGTTACAAAAGTTGAATATTTACATTTTTCAAGCAAATTATTTTTCTTTCAATGTTAATATTTCATAAGATATGCGACTTAATCAGGATATCGTGGTAACAGGTCACATTTGCACAATGTTAATTTTTGGGCATGCAAAAGAGTCGAAGAGACGCCCTAATTTTGACAGTACTAAAGATTATTCTTGAAGATTTGAGTTGGCGTCCCGTTGGTTTGTTTTCCTTAAACAAAAAAAAAATTGACTCACTCATTTTCTTTCGTGAAACATTTTACTTTTTTTCAAGATATAGAATCAAATAACACAACAATTTCTTGACTGCTGCAGCCACACAGTCATGTAGGTGTAGATGCCATGTTAATCACCTGCCAGCCACCGGAAAATTTCGTTACAAAAATGGCCACGGGCGGTGGGACATCACTCGGGAAAACGTGGGTCATCGGTCGGTTATTGTCCGGATGCTGGAAAAGCTCCCCAAGCGGCGCCCGAGCCGGGTGGGCAAACGATCGGTCGGTCGGCGCTCAAAATGGTGATCCTGTAGGTTTTTTTTTTTTTTCACGCGTCATATAAATGTAAAAAATAAATAAACAAACTCACACAGCTTGATCAAGCACTGATGATAATAGGATGCGGGAAGTTTGATTGTTTTGAGGGGGGGGGGTTCTTCTGTATGAGCAAATTCGTCCGTTTACTCCCTATGATTCTCCATGACCCATGTGTATACTTTAAATTGGAGGTGAACTGATGAAAAAAATGGAGGAAATATGCTCGAGGCCTAAGAACAGGAGGGTCGGTATATTGACCCTGCACTGATGAGCTCGGTTAATTTTACACGTTGATATATAGGTAATCAAATGTAGGATTAACATTCATTTTTAAGGAGAGTATGACATAAGCGGGGAAAGAAAAATAAACATTAGTACATTTTCTCATTCAAAAATGAGCTCTTAGAAATATAAATAATGCCGCGTTTCACAGCCACAATTATTCATTATTTTCAAACACAAGTTTCCTAAAAAAAATGATGTTGTTTATCACTTCAATTTTGGAGTATTTATGTTTCAACTTCACCATGGTAATTTACCTCCTGCAGTTTCTTCTATGTTTACCTTAAACACAACAATCCATTCTTATCCAACCAGACACTCCAATTGTTATTAATTGCCCCGTACACAAACATTTTTTTTTTTCACGCAAAACAATTTTCTTTACTGGACCCAAATACTGGATCGAACTTGACGCTAGTCTCAAAGAAAATATGACTCTTCGTACTGGATCGAACTTGACGCTAGTCTCAAAGAAAATATGACTCTTCGTACTTTCAAAAGTAAGCGCAGAGCTATTGTACTACAAACATAAAATAACCCGCCATTTTGGATTTATGCATTTATTTTGGTATCCATTATATAAATTGTCGTTGCTGTCCTTGAAATAAAACACCGCTTTGTTGCATTGCTTCAGACTGAAGATAACGACGATAGTCTGCCCACTTTATAAAATATTACCAACTTAATCGATGTACCTCTTCTTTGTTTTATTTTGCAAATATGAAGTTTTCAATATCTTTCATTGATGATCTATCACTACCACGTGATTTTATTGTATATTTCATTGCTCATTGTATGTGTGTACTTTTGTTTTGTTTTTTTATTTTGTTATTCTTTAATGCACTAATCTGGATTGATGGTTTCTTTCGTTATCATGTTTTTTGAGTCTTCTGATAAGTCCTTTTTACAATTCGCCATATATCATATTTAAATTAAGACAAAGTAAACCAGTACATATTAATCTGTCTTTCTTTCTTTTCTTTTTTTTTTTGGGGGGGGGGGGGCTACAAATTCTACAAGCAAGCTTTTTAGTATGCCTCCTCGTATTTCTGTAATAATAAATTGTTCTCTAAGCATTGGTGATACATGTATATTGCGATTATTTAGCAAATCATTGAACAGCTTTACTTTGATTCGTTCTTGTTTATATTTGTTCATATGAACTATTGTTTAGTTGGAATACGAAATAAATAAATGAAATGAAATGAAATTAAAAAAAAAATCGAAAAATTGCAGAAAAAAGCAAATGTGAGTTACTTTTTGATTCAAAGTAGAAGTAGTGTTCAGTCAGTCCGCTATACGATGGACCTCAATGGTATTATAAAGTCGAACTTAATTCAATCCACAATAGTGACAATAATCTCCAAGTTGGTATATTTGTTAGTGGTGTTATAACAACAAAAATATGAAAACAAAACAAATGTTTGGGTGCTTTGTTAGCTTTGTTACACCCTCACTGAATGTAGCAAATTTTAAGCAAACTTGTTTTGCAGAGGAAGACACAAATTTTGTGGATACGGTATTATTTTATTCGTGCATTCTGTATGATATTATAGCGTGTTAAGTTATCGATGACAGATATACCGTAAAACAAGTATGTATCGGGTTACTATCTCTCGTTACTCAGAAGCAACATGGATATAGATACATGACCACTGGTATCATCACGTGGAGAACTGAAGGTGTGGCTTAATGAGAGCCCAGTTCAAACGCTCCGTGTGGGGATTCCTTGTCGATGTCAGCATAACAGGTGAGGTGAACGACGAGGACAGTGGATTGAATATACGGCCTCTCATCAACACTTGTGTGAAAGGCATCGTGAGTGGCAAAGAGCAAGTTAAAATATCTAATTATGGTTTGGTCGAAAGTGTTGCAATGCCCTGACAGTGCAAATAGGTTAAAACAGTTGTATTTCTTGAATTACCATTTTAAAATGATCCTAAATCCTACAGGTCTATAGCACACGCCTTGATCCGAAGCACTGACACCCTCTTTTAAGCAGGTAAAACACTGTGTAAAGTCTATGCACAATTAAAACCTCGTTGTTAGAATAACCCTACACATACGAGGTGAAAGCAATCCCCTAAATATTGATATACGAGAATTTTCACGTTAAAATAACACCAGAAACCCAACACTGTCGTGAAATTCATGATGTTTGTCCCATTATTAACATCGGGAGTGTAATTAATTTTAACACTAACTTTTAGCTAAGTAGTCTTTCAGGACTTCCTGCCGGTTACTTTATGAATGTCAGGAAATTTCGTTCAAAGTGGAAACGCCGCATAAAGATGTCAACGTTCGTGGAGACCAAAGGTACCCCGACGCGAAGGGTGCAAGGGACACTTGTTTAATGGTGGGGTGGGAGGTTGTCAGTATGTGGAAATTATGTATAAATGAACTGATTAAAATCTGGACAAAGATTGCTAGAAAATAAGGTCAACGGTCAATGATTTTTACTTAAATCCCCCCCCCCACACACACAAACAAACATACAATCCCATGAAGACGAGCAGGGTCGAAGTATTGACCTGGTTGAGTAGGATGAATGTTTTCATGTTTGTGGATTTCAAAGGCCTTTCCTTCAGGCCAAACTATGTTTTATTTAAAGGCAAGAAGATAAATGAACACAGAAACACAGGCCTAATAAATTGATTATTCATGCATATATAGAAATAGCCGAAAGGGTGTAAAGAGTCGACCTAATTTTCTTTTGGATAAAAGTGATCTAAGTATTCATTCAGTACTCTTTACTGTGCACCATATATTATTACATTGGATGATTGCATATGCCAAACGTTTCATTCAGCTAGTGATATTGCCAATAATCTCCAAGTGGGTAAATCCGTTAGCGTTGGTATGAATTGTATCAAATTCGTTGACAAGCAGGTTCGACTGACTGGAGGAACGTACAGACAGTAGACACGGGAGAGTACAGTACCAGTGAACGTATTTGGATCAATGATCACACATCAGATTCCAGCTACGGCGACAGCTACAGTGTCACATATCTACGTGGTAATATAGATGTCGATATATCACCACTGGTGTCATCACGAGGTGGGCTAACGTTGCGACTTGCTGATGACAACAGTGGCAACGGACGAGGATTCCTTGCCGATGTCAGCATTTCAGGTAAGTTCAACGAATTATAAATGAGTTTTAAATGTTGCAACCGTATTTTATATCAAAAAATACTTGGTAAACGAGTCAGTACTGTTACATCGATAAAAAAAACGAGAGTGAAACATTCGCTTATATTAACTTTCAGACAACGTAATCGATGTTTTAAAGTTAATAGCATTACTAGTATAGGAATCATGTCTAATATTTTTGACAGATGCACAGATATGGGAATCAATCGATGTGGTGTCTTCATGCGGCGGCAGTATTGTATTGGACAGCTCTGTTCGGAGTCTCACACTGACAACACCCCACTATCGTAATCTCGATGGTGCCCTCTATAACTGCTACTGGTACGTAAGGAGCCCGTCGGATACTACCATTTGGGTTCGTTTCACTGATTTCAACGTACGCGGTGACGCATACGTACAGGTATTAAACGGTCCTACTTATTCATCTCAACAAGTACTGTACGCTCATGGATCGAACACACCAGATCCCGTGTCTTCAACCAGTACTGATACCACCATCAGGTGCTGGTCAGATTTGTAGAGATCCGTACGTGGGGCAAAGTTGGTTGTGAATGTCATATATACTACCATCCAGGTTCACTTCACTGATTTCAACTTAAGCGGTGGAGGAGACAAAGAGAGGTACGAGTACGGAAGGGTCCCTCAATGTATATTTAAACAATATTCAAGACATCGGTTAAGCCAATGGAGTGAAGAAATTTAATTGTATATTATAGCCTTAGATTACGGGCTGAACTTTGCTTTCATTACTAAGTATTTCTTTCGCACTTTAAACAACATTTTTACCCGCATTAATTACTTATATATAATAATATTACAATGATACATCGCGCCATATCGACCACAATTGCTTTAACGAGCCCTCCTTAGTTTTACATTATCCCACAATTCCTTAATTTTATGCAGTGTATGCTTGGTAAAATAAATTACTGATATGAGGTAGATAGCATTTAGAATGTTCCAAAGAAATAGAACAACTTTTTATATGTTGAAGTTATGGTTCCCATGGTATATAGTTGTATACCGGAGTTGTACCGTATATCGTTTTCTTTTAAGTATTCAGATCAATTGGGATTCATGCGGATGACTGTGACAAAAAAGTGAAAAAAAATATTTATCGTAGGATTAACAAAAAAGAGAATGTCTTCTACAACACGGCACATTACAAGACACAAGTACAAAAGTGCAAGTGAACACTTTATACGTATGTGGGGAGAGGGTGATGTTGTGAACTCAAACACCCCTTTTGCAAAAGAGGTATAAACACCCTCAAAACACCGCGCTCTTCCTAAAACGGAGTTCTTTTCCAGAATGGAAAGGCTTCAATAATTGTTAAAAGGCATTGACATGATTGGTTGATATAAAAAAAGTGCCTCCAGGGCCAAACATTCTGAAACATATGCTAATGCATACACAACACGGAGTGTATCTCCTGGGTGGAACTAGGATTTGTATTAAATCTGTTTACTTTATCATAGAGTAACGAGCGTTCATTTACCAGTATTAAATTAATCTGGTTCCTGATCGAAATTCATGTCACGCATAGCTACAAAATGAGCACTGATGTTGATTGTTTTAAAAAAGCACAGAAGTCTAGGATGGTATTTGTTAGTCTGCTCTTAATCTTAATCCTGCTCTTTGTCTTTATCAGTCATCGGAAGTTGATGACCTTCGACTGGCTAAATCTAAATTTTACTTAATTGTTTTTTCTTACGGACAATAAGGAAGTAAACAAATACATGATAACTAACTAAAAAAACTAACTTACTATCTAACAAACTAAATAAATGAATAAATCATACACGTAGCAATACGGAAAAAAATAAATTCTGACTTATTTTCAGTTACCAAATTGTGGCTAGAGTTTAGTCATTCCGCATAACAGTGCAACGTATAGTGGTATTACTACCCTCCCTACTCAAAAGTATTGCAACATACAATATATCGCATACATTTTACGTTGAATGGGTCATTCTAAAATGATGTCCTAACTCCGTTTATTATTGGAAAACTACAATTTTTTTTAAAATAAATCAATGAATATACTAATCTCTTATGAGATTGTGCTTCTTGAAATACATGTTTCTATATTTATCACACCGTTACTCCTCGCTAACCTCACCTGAAATGCTGACATCGGCAAGAAATCCCCGTCCGTTTGCACTGCTGAGATCATAAAGATTTAAAGTCAGTCCTTCACGTGATGACACCAATGGTGATATATCTACATCTATATTGCCTTGAAGAACTGAGAGATAGTAGCTGCTTGAGGTAGATGATGGATGGTCATAGACGTAAACAGCTTCACCACTACCGCTTGTTGCTGTATGTACGTCCCTCAAAGTTAGAAGAACCTGGTTCCTGGTGCACTTGTAACATGCCACCAACAGCGGATACTTCCACTTAGTCATTGTTGGTAGTTGTATGAGAAGTTGGATGTATCATTTAAAAGGGAATTCCTGCTCTATTCGTCAATTATGGGTAAAATAAAAATCGTACGGTATGGTGATAGAACTTTCACAATATGTGGAGCAGAAATCTTGAATTCCCGCTAGCCTAAGAATCTTACCACGGATTTTTTATACACAACCCCAGATCATTTCAATTTACCAGTGACTAAACTGTCTACATGCATAGAGACCTTTTTGTGGTACGCATACGATGAACAGGTTCTATTTTTATAATAATTATCATTGTTATTATTATTACGATCATCGTTGTAATCATCATCATTATCATCATTACTATTTCTATTATCATTTAAGTAATACTAGTAGAAGTAGTAGTATCTTCAATGAGCGATTTTCTTTTGCAAACAGAATAAATATAAAACTACACTGCGTTTCTGCAGTATCGCACTTACGGCGAATCACTAGTGTCGTAGCTGGACTCTGCTTACGATCATCGTACTTAAAAAAAAAAAACTACATTTCTATATTGGGCTACCAATCGGTCGGTCGGCGCTCAGAATTTTGATCCTAGTTGTTTACACGCGTCCTATGTAAAAAATAAAATCACACAGCTTGATCAAGCATTGATGATGATCGGATGCAGGAATCTTGATTTTTAGGGGAGGGGTGATTCTTCTGTATGTGCAAATTTGTACGTTTACTCTCTATAAATCTTCATTACCCTTGTGTTTAATTTAAAGTGTACATGAATCGATGCAACAATTGACGAAATATGCTCAAGGACTAATAAGGACCCTCCCCGAAGAACAGCAGAGATGTGATATTGACTCAGAACTGACGAGCTCGGTTATTAAAGTAGAGTATGAAATAAATGCATAAACAAAAATGAATAATTCGATTATACATATGACTCAAGAAATATCCACGACTT
>JZLH01S0006474.1:9128-19204 GCA_001188425.1 Eucidaris tribuloides | reverse complement strand
GATAGTCGACTAATAGTCGGAGTCGCGACTGTTGGTGGGCGACTAGTCGACTCTCTAAAATGCTGAAGTCGTGCAACACTACCGGTACATGTAAGCATAATGAAGAGTAGATGTACTACAGGCCCAGAGTCACATGTTGGTCACACCCCATGTTTTGGCAATTGAACTTTGAAACCAGCATCAAACAAACTGCATTTTTCTGTCTTCCCCCATGATGAATAGCATGTTTTGTGAAAGTATTGACAGTACATGGATGTGTGAATAGCTGCAGCCAGTGGGCCAGACAAAAGCAGTGACTGCATTGTTTTCTTGTAGTGTGACTTACGGATAGGATAGGATATCAAATCCCTTCTCTACAGTGTTATGTTGAGGCGTGATATGTCCGTCTTAGATGAAACTGAAACCTGTGTTTGTGGCTCACTTTGTGGGATAGGGCTCTTAAAGCCACAGGCTAACGTTAACCACAGTTTAAAAAAATGTGAGCTACATAATCTTCCATTCTCTAAGGCCCGATTTACACCAAAAGGCCGGCCTGAGGCTGGCCTCGGGCCGGCCTAATTTGGAGGCCCGAGGCCCGCAATTTTGTGCATTTACACCAAATATTAGGCCGGCCCGAGGCCCCCTTTCTAAAACTCACCGCATTATGTCTTTCTATAAGAAATCAGTATTTCTTTTGTGCGCGATTCGATACATGTTGCACGTAGGCCTATAACTCTCGTAAGAGAGTCGATTAAAAAAAAATAATGGAATGAGATTTTGAAGTAACTAATTAACAGCAATATTTTTCATTACGCGTGTAGTGTTGATGTTGATACAACATAATGCAGTTCGAACCACTGTATACAAACAAAAAATGGGTACTTATAACGGATATAATAGTTGATGTATTTTGATGTCCTTTCTTTTCAAATTTACGATGGTTAGTTTGATTGGTTTGATTCACGGTTTAACTGCACGCTACATACACCGGAAGTACGGTCCGGGCATTGTTTGGGCATTGTGTATTACGTAACAGTGCCGCATCGCGTGTAAATGGGGCCCGAGGACTCTCTTTCCATTTACAACCAATTATAGCGCCCGAGGCGCCTCGCGGGCCGGCCGTCAGAGAACTACCATCCATAGGTGTTCCGAAATTCGAGGAGGGCCTCGGCCTCCTTTTGCATTGACGAACCAGCTTTAGGAGCCGTCTTCGCGGCTCGGCCGGCGCGGAGGCCGCCTAAGTTGGTGTAAATCGGGTCTCAGTGTCTTTGGTAAGGTCTAAAAATGTAGCCCTGAAAAAATTGTACTTCAAAGTGATGATTTAGTGCTTTAAAACGAATGAAAATCTACAAGCACTCAAGTTGACCAGATTCACCTGCCCATTTCCTCCCATAGACTTACTGTGTGTAGATCTGACTAATTTATTGTCGGGTGGAGTACTATTGCGTATACATGAATACCATGCCAGGGGCTGCATAACTTTCCAAACTTTGGCATTCTAGGGTGTTTATTTGTCAATTTGAACACTAAAATGTTGCTCACATATCACAGTTTGACAATTTTTAAACTTGAAGCTCCACAATGTTACCCTATTACTTTAAAGGGAACTATCACAATTTGATGTAATCATGAGACTTGTTTGATCGTTTTTATTATGCATTTTAAAAAAATACCAGTGACAAAATAAACACAATGCATTAGTAAATACAATTCTAGATTTGTGAATACATTGACATAAGTAACACAATAACATAGTAATTATTTACAAGATAGAGAAATTCAGAGACCACCATCTTGCTGAAATCAAGATTAATCAAATCATACTTACCCCCTTGATTTGCAAACTTAGGTAGTACTTGTGACCATTTTTCAGACAATTGGGTAGTATATTTCACATCAATCATTCAAAAGTGTTTGTTTTTCCTGAAGTTATTGACTTTCTACATTGTTGGGTAATAATGCCCTTGAGACAAGATGTAGTTACAGGAATTACCATAAATTACATGGAAGCCTCAGAAACTGTAAGATGCACTCATTCTTCACATCCTTTCATTGATCCATGTGTTAGCAATTTGGCATAAAATAAGTAACAATAACACTGGAGGGATGTCAATTTAGACTTTTGTTTTCCCATCTGAGTTGGAGAACATTAGATATTATGAGAAATGCTATGTAGCAAATAGCAATTGATTGCAAGAAAGGTGGAGATACTGTACAATATGTACGCGTATGTACTATGAGTTAAGTGTGCGATATAGAATTTGCACAGCAAAATGTATTCATGTTGTTATTGCTGTTTCTCCTCCTCCATCTTGTTGTTGTTGTTGTTGTTCTTCTTCTTCTTCTTCTTCTTCTTCTTCCCCCTCTTTGTCTTCTTATCTTCTTTTTCTTCTTCTCCTCTTTTCCTTCCTCCTCTTCCTCCTCTTTCTCCCCTTCCTCTTCCTCCTCATCCTCCTCCTCCTTCCTCCTCATGCTGTTCCTGCTGTTCCTATTCCACTTTTTGTCCTCGTCTTCTTACCACTACAATATCAAGATAATTTTGTGATTCATATTCAAAATACTAAAACTCAATTTTGACACTCTTATAAATGTCACATTTCAAAAATGCATATCTATTTATTTTCTTGTGTTTTTGGCAGGTGTATGCTGGTGTCCCCCAAATGGAAAACGTTCAAGGGTTTGAAGCTGTCATGGAAGGACAAGATAAGACTCAACAATGCAATCTGGAGGGAGTGGCATAATCAGTGTAAGTTTTTCAGTGTGCACATCGTTGTGTGCCCCTGCAAAACGATATAACTCTTATAGATAATGTCCATTTGTGTTCTTGTGACAGGCACACAGTACAGTATATTTTGTTTCCAAAATAAATAAATAAATAATAACTTTACAGTTAACATTTCTGCTTCGGTATATTTACATGTACTTGTTTGTTTTTCATGTATCATGTAGTAGAGGCGTATGGCATTTGACTTGTTAATAAACTTAAGATTTGTCAAGTATACTCTGTAGATCATATACAGTTCTGTCACTAAAGATATGAATGAAAGGAATTTTGTAATGAATTACAGACATTTATGGGAGACCTAAGTCACTTGTAAATACTTAATCCAAGGCCAAAACAGGACACAGTGACGCGCCGCTCGTAATCCATGTACATGTACGTTTATTTACCTTACGCTTGCCCCTATTGCAAGGCAGTGCGTAACACTGAACTCTATGCTACGTAGTGTAGAGTTCAGTGGTGCATAACAACAATCGTGGAGCTGCGAACAGAATTGCCGATGAGGGTCAGTTGGGCTTAGTTCGCCTTTCTTCGGGTGAATATGTGCTGCATAGGGAATTGCACACAATTCGTGCGCGCTCGCTTTCCGAAAGTATACGGGCATTCCCGAATATTACCCGAGTCGAGCCAGGTCCAAACGCCCACGATTTGCGACTTTACGGTCCCTTTAATTACAGGTACTGAATGCTGTGCATCCACGCGTTTGGCAACAGGTCAGTGAACCCAAGTTGTAGCGAGTTTATCAGTAGGATTTGGTGTAAGCTGGGAAGATAACAGGTTTTCAGCAGTCTACATGTAGGATATGCAGTGAAAGTGATATCACTAATATTAGTCACAAGTCACATGCACTCATTGAGCTTTGTAGCTGAAACAATGATTGTTTCAACCTCTCGGGCACATTACTTTAAAGGGCTGTGACATGATTGGTAGGGACAGTGATTTTCTGTTTACCGGTAAATTGAAAAGGTAAATCCGGTTCGGTTCTTTACTTTTCATGTCAAAATTCATGGAATTCACTTTTGCAAAATTGAATTCATGTGTTTTCTGTGTATATTTTCTATGACAAAATGGAATTTCCATATTTAGATCAAGTTGAAACGGAATTACAGGTTTTCTGAAACAGAAAAGACCATTTTTTTGAAAACAGAAAATCACTGTCTCTAGATTGGGAGAAATCAAAATGTCACAACAGGGAGGTGGGATTTTATAATCCCACCTCCCTGGTCACAAGAAGTAAATGAGTTGAAACTATACCAATATATACACTGACTAGAGTGTATATTCAGGCTGGAAGGATTTGTACGTAATACTGTGACTATGAGAAATTGAGAATGGAGGGGTTAACGGGCCACTGAAGACATCTGCTAGACATGTCATCTGCATTCATGTTAGGGATGTGGTGCACATCTCATTATACAGTGTGTATCAAAAAAAAGGAAACACTTAGTAAAAAATTTATTTAAAAAAATTCTCACGATTTTGAGATTATTTTTTTATATGAATATGTTACCTTGGACCTAAGCTATCTGATGACACTGTTGGTTTTGAAAGTATTTCACGCATGAGTGAGCACAACCCACTTTTGTCCAATCAGTCAAAAATGCATTTGTGCACAGAATTGTGTTCTTATACATGTAGTCAACGTTTAATGCCTCACAGACCGGTTCTGCAAAAGTTCTCAACTGATGTGCCCAAGTATTGAATTCTCAGCATGCTCAGAGAAAACCTAACATCATTTCTGTGACAAGAAAAACAAAAATGAAGCAATGATTCAGATGCACCATCGTAAAAAAGAAGAAAATGTCACTTTTCATGGTCAATTCGCAGTTAATCTTGCAAACATGACATTTTCTTCTTTTTTAGTAGGGTGTATCTGAATCATTGCTTTATTTTTGTCTTGCTTATGACAGAATTGCTATAAGCTCTTCTCTGAGCATGCCGAGCTGAGGATTCAATGCTTATGCACATCAGTTGAAATCTTCCCCAGCAATGGTCTGCAAGGCATTAAACATTGACCATTAGAATGCAATTCTGTGCGCAAATGCATTTTTGGCCGATTGGACAAAAGTGGGCTGTGTTCACTCATGCGTGAAATGCTTTCAAAACCAACAGTGTCATAAGATAGCTTAGGTTCTAGGTTGTCATATTCATATTAAAAAATGATCTCAAAATCATGAGAATTTTTAAAATAATTTTTTTACTAAGTGTTTACTTTTTTTTGATACACACTGTAGAGGAAGATGAATGCCCCTCAGTCTGTATGGGGTTTTGCCTGAAGAATGTACGCTTGACCTTAATCGACCCCAAGAAGAGGCCTCCAGAAACCAATTTTATGATGCAATCAAACCTTAAAGGCTGCACTTGAATGCCAAGCAAGGGAAAGGAAAGTTAAAGGAAGGCAGTGGAATTCCAAGTTTACATTGTAAATCTTGTATGTTTATAACCAGTGGAAATAATGCTACAATTACAGTTCGACCTCGATTAACCGGCCACGTTGGGACCGGCAGCCATCTGGATGAGAGAGATAATGTACAAACACTGTATAGGGGGAGGTAATACATGCCATAAGTTATAGAAAAAACAACACACACACACCATGTGCAAACATGCAACAGACCACACACATGTGACACTTTATTTACTGTCCCTGATACCCAGCTGATTTCTGTGTACACTTCTGATAAAGGTGTATCACTTACACGTAGTGACTGATGAGACCTTTGTCCGGATAATAGAGAGCTCCGGTTAACTGATGGCCGTATAATCAAGGTGAAACTGTATGTGAAATGTGAAATTTGCATTCACTTCATCAAACTTTGCGAAGTTTTACTTCTGAAAGGGAAACTATTCATAGCTGTATTCAGTATGTGAATTTACTGTACACAAAATTTTCACCATATTATTTTGGAGACATTGTAAGCTATCGTCAGTACCCTTTAGGTTTATAGATCTCAATAGACTGTAATTACTAGAATTCTTTTACACTGGAGCTCAGGCTTCTACTTTTATTTTTCCTCGCCAAACGAAGTTCACAAGGGGACTATGAAACGGCCTCCATAGTGTGTGTGTGTGTGTGTGTGTGTGTGTGTGTGTGTGTGTGTGTGTGTGTGTGTGTGTGTTGTGTGCGGTTGCCGTGTGTATTGGTGCAATTCGGGAGGTTATATGATTATCTAGCGGCCCGGCAGCACAAACAAATGGGAGCTCCCAAGTTAACACACACGTAGTTAAATGATGCAATTCTCCTCTACTGTTAGGGGTAAGGGTAGGGGCATCTTCATTTCTCGCACATTTGCATAGTTGGGACAATATTGTATGTGTGTTACAGACCAAGGGTACTGAGGTAAAATAGATTTTAACAACCCCTCCCAATTCTTGTGTATTTGGATTCTTATAGAAATGTCGGTATAAGTACTTTACATGATACAACATTTTCAAAAATTTATTATTTTCAGCTGAGAACAGATAATTTAACCAAATCTGAATAATAAAATTTATCGCCATTAATCGTAAATTTCTCCGTTACGTTGAAAGTTCAGCAGTTGCCCGCTCGATTTGAGTAATACACGTATGCTCGTGTGGTGTGTTCTGTGTCTGTGGACTGGTATCTGTGTTCTCATAGGGTGCTTGAAATTTTTAAATTTCTTCTGTCATTTATGCTGATTTTTGGATTCTGTTTGGTTTATATATAGGGTTGATGTGCCTTCAATATTCTACACAAAATTCTAAACTCATCAATAATCTTAATAATGCAAATTTCTTTTAAAAACACTTAAAATGGTCTACTTCTACATTTCACATCAGATTTTGATTCTTGTTGTTTTATCTGATAGGGTTTGTGGGGTGGCTCTCAAAAATTTCTACAGAGAAGTTGAAATTCATTAATTTATGCAAATAAATGGCAAATTTCTTCAACAAAATATTACAAGCTACTTCTGCCACATTTCACGGGATTAATTCTGTTTGTTTTATCTGATGGTGACCTTGTGGGCCTCCAAATCTCACACAGAATTCTGAAATTCATTAATTATACGATCAAATTTAGCAAAATTATTCAAGAATTTATCGGAAGGAACTGAACATTTAACAATATCATTGCATTCCAAGATTTGCACTTTCGGTCAGGACATATATCGCATCACGTAAATTTACTGATTCACTGTTTTGCATCATTGGGAATTTTTAATTCCAAGTTACGAAGATATCACTGGAGCCGTTTACTGCATAACATATAATTCAAGTGATGTATGCTGTATTACCATTTGCCTCTATCAGAAATCAATAGTACCGCCTCATTCACTTTCCATTGAAACACTGTCAATGGATTTGGCAAGCTCTTCAGTATGGGATTAATGTGAATGTATGGGTGCATTTGAAAGACATTAACCGGAAAACAAACTGCTGATGACAAGTACATTCTTTACAGTGAGCATGTGTGTAAAGGTTAACCACACTGGTTGCTAATCTAATCATGATTAGTAGTAATTATACACAAACGATATGTCAGAGAATTATGCCACGAATACTATGCCATGTTGCACTAGACCAGTACGCTGCACATACACTACATTGTATTTAAACACTTATATAACTCTGTGAATGACGCGGTTAAAAAATTGTTGAACTGTTGCCTACCTATCATACTGACTAGTGTTTGAATGGACAAAAACAGCCCTAGAACACAAAAGTTTGACAGTTATGCTGTTACAGTAGCACTAATGGGCATTAACCAATTGCACATTAATTTCCTATCGTGCGATAAAAATCGACAACACAGCAGCTATAGGGAAAGCTGAATGGTCCTCTCAAGATTTTTACTTTTTTAAAGCACTTATGATTGTTTTAAACTGCAATTTTCAGGGCCTTCATTTTAGGACCCATAGTCAGTAGCACTGTAGCATGAAGGAATCATGCACTCAGATTTTTTTTAAAATGAAAACATGTTAAAAGTATCGATGACTTTAAAGGAAAATGGAATTTTTCAGTCTTTTGGGAATCAGTCCATGTGGGCTGTAAGTGTATGCTTTCAACCACTGATTGTTGCCAATTAATAGCCATATAAATTTGAACTCCATTTTTTTAAAACTTGACCAATTGCAATAATATAATTATATCATCAAATAAATTGTTATTATAAATAAATGTTAAATATGTTACCCCTGCAGTATTGTAAATTGACTAAATAATAGTACCATATACACTAATAACAGAAATGTCTAAAGTAATAAATATCGCTTAACTGATAGTAATATGATAAGACGCATATAATGTTTGTCATGTCAATACTCATTTTGTACATTCCAAGATTAAACATGCTCGCTATAAGCAGTACAAGTATCCAATGCATTTTACAAAAATGAACAAAGTTTGTGGATGAGGCGATTATTTACACTTCATACATTAAATCTTTCACTTTACCTGTTACTCTTACATATTTGATGACAACTGTTACGTGAGGTCAAATCTGTAGATCCACCACTATTTCGAGTTTTGCTTCTGTAAAATCAATTCTGTGAATTAATATTTTCAAGCTGCAAGAGTAGTGAATATTTTTATTGTGAAAGCCAAAGTAGGCTAAGCTTCAATAGTTGGCAATCATGCAACTCTCAAAGCCGCGCATACCAGCCAAGTCCAAACACCACACAAAATGCAAAAATCTAAAAGTTAGCTATTTGCACAAATTATAATTATTATTGCATAGTATGCACATACACAACGATCCAGCAAAAATTCGTCACACGATAAATATCCACACTTACAAATTACTCGTCAGTTTGGAGGCGTATACTACATGATAACATACATAGCATCTTCTAATTCTCCCTAATTCACGCGTTACTGTACCACTTAAAAATTTAAATGAACTGTAAACAAAAAAATGTAAAACTAGTATTCGTTTGTGCTGGCTACGTAGCATTATATACACTAAAATTATTTGTGTCTTACATACTAGACATGAAGAGTGTGACAATAAAAATGTTATTGTGAAAAATAATATACCTGTAGGTTCTGTGGATATTGAAATACAGTATATAGGAAGTATACACAAACAACCAAAACTGGTTCAGCGATCAGAATATGATACCCTACTTTGTCAGTTTTTCTTAACACATACAATGTTGAGCAATGAAGACCCATTATTGCTTTTTTCCACGATCTGTGAATGTCACTTGCAGTCATGACTCTTGTCTGTTATCAGAGCACTTCGTTGTCTGGTGGTGTAGTGTGGGTCTGTGACAGGGCTATTCTATCCTAAAAGGCAATATGACACCTAGTACATTATTGGTATCGCATGTATTCATGTTGTATCTGGCAGCGTACATAATTTGTATCTCATAGTCATGAAGGTCAATGCGTATAAATGAGAACAGATACTCCGCACTGTGTTACATGTAGTGATCGTGACAACTGACAACTGTGGTCGTGGGTGTATGCCTACAACAAAATACTCAGGTTTCATTTTTAGAGTGATCGAACAGGTCTGAAATTCTATAGGTTGACATCTTGTAAGTTGATGTTGGTGTTCCTGATGGTTCATGTCTGATCAAATTTGGGCTTTTTACTAATACAAAAGTTGAACTTAGTAAATTGATTAAATGAACATCTATATTGATATCATAAAAAAGCTTCAAAAGTACTGCAAGCACTAGTTAATTGTTTGTGGGGAGGGAAGGGCGGGGACTGACGATGGTCAAAGATTTGGGTGAAACTGTTATGTTCATTACATTAAAATAACACACTACTTCATACTCAGTTTGGCAGTAAGATTGGTACAATTCCATTTGATGAGTTCCAGAACTGCTGGCCCTGTCTTCATAAGAATTATACAATTCATGCATCGTCAAAAATCGATCCAAGTTGATTCAACAGCAATCAGGAACCCCCATATTTAAGATTTTACAATACGTTTGGAATTTGCAATTGATAGCAAGTATGTTAGAGATAGCGCCCAGGAATTTTGAAATGTAATTCTGCCGGGGGCCAAGTCAAAATAATGCTGTACCCATGCGTGGACAAAAGTAAGTGTTCCCAAAACCAGACACACCACTAACAAGTTTTCCTCGTGGCAAAATAAACCTAAACGAGTTTTTTTTGCTCTAGCTAGCTTCATTCCACAACATTGTGCCTCCAAAAGTGGATCCCAAATACGTTTGAACAGATCTTCTTCAAACCACCCTTTTGTTAGAAAATTGGTGTTTTTGATACCCTTAACGCTGCACGCGGGCCGCGTCTACAAATTGGAAAAACTTACCACCTTAACATTGTTTATTTTGGTCCCCATGTTAACACATGGTAGTATGGTTTGGAATCGAAGACT
>JZLH01S0006466.1:18197-28335 GCA_001188425.1 Eucidaris tribuloides | reverse complement strand
AATTGCCAGCAGTCTGTGATTCCTTAGTATGATGTCCAGTTCAAATTCACAACAGCCGTCATGTAGAAACCTCTGTGCTAAACAGGGGGCAACTTTGAAAAAAAAATTTATTGATTTATGATTGAAGCTTCTGAAAAAGATGCCAGTCCTACAAACAACCATTAAAACCACTTACTGCATTGTATATAACAGTTGTGGAAGCCCTATTATAAAGAATTTTCTAAGCTTTGCTGCTCTGGACATATCTGCGCACGCTTTGAATGGTCAAATAAATACTCTAGAACACGAAAACTTTTAGACAGTTATGCTGTCATCCATAAAATAATGTTACAGATAAAAATCGGCACATGAACTTATTCTCACTGATGAATTAATTCTTGCTTACACACCAGTCTCTGAAGGAAAAGGGAATGGTCACTCAGTAATTTTCACTTTTTAAATGCCACTTAATGATCGTTTTGAATTGCCAATTTTTGTTTCACGGGCTTCGCATTTAGAACCTTTTATCAGAGACACTGGTTAGCTGGGAGAAGCATAGGTAGCTCAGATTTGTTAACTGCGGAAAGGCAATGCCCTTTAAGTGTGCTTTAAAAAGTGAAAATCAAAAAGCAAGCATTTCCCGTTTCCCATATACGCTGTTGTGTTCTAGAAATTTTCTCCCCACGACATAATTCATGGAGCAATATTCCTCTGTATAATGCTGTATAGCGACAGGCTTAATTGTCCGTGTTTTGTGTTTCATCTTATATACATGTAGATGCTTTATTTGTCCATCCAAACACATATCATGTATAGGTAAAGACATCAAAGTTTGAACAATTTTTAAAATGGGACTTCGTCATTGCTTAAACAGTGTCTTACATACCTAAAGTCTCATCAGCATATGACGGGGTGTTTAGATTTCATTGTAATACGATCACGTAAGAAATGAGCCATAAACGTAGGCCGTTTGATATCATCAAAATAATAAAAGACTTGCCGGTCACGTTATTATCATAAAACGATCCGCCACTTTTACCACAAACATTAAGTCATGTGATTAAGCTAACGTAGTGGCTGGGTAGATAGCCTCGTGGATTCCTGTTTACGATATTTTATACCGCCTATATTATCATCTTATCTCACACAAGATATTTGAAGCGAAGCTAAAAAGCGGTACACAACATATAAAGTTCAATACCAAATAAGAAACCAAAATATTTGGGCTCTGCGTGACTATAGGCCACAATACAACGCTTCAATGAATCCCTCTGTTTGAGAAATTTCTGGACGTATACATTATGCTGAATCATGGGGGGAGTATATTAGATTGTAGAAGGAACGAAACACAATCGTTGGTATAAGCGGCTGTTAGACATTGTGGACAACAGAAAAATTTGGATTCTCGCGGTTGATAATGTACACGCTGATACAATTGCAGTAATCTTGGTGCATAGAAGACAAAATTGGGTCAAATTTTCTTGGGGGAAATCCCCGGGACGGGAAGTCCAGGTGACAGGAGCGTTCACCTTACAGCTTACGATACACGCCTTCGGCCTCACGGACATTGTTTTACTCCGTTTAAGATGTTTCTAAATTGCCGAGTCCGTAGAGTTGTCAGGTGACACGATCCTAACGCCTTAATGAACTCTAAGCCTAATGGCTCAATGCCTAACCCTAACCCTGATAACCGTCTCTATTCCCAACCCTACCCCTAAACTCTTCCGGTTAAAAAATACGCGTTTTTTTACGGGGAATTTCGGGGAAACCGTAAAAAATAATTACGGCTATGTTTAATGTTAATTTCTACGGTTTACGGTGAATACCCTCTAAAATAAAGCGTTTTACGGTTGGAAAACCAGTAAAAAAATTACGTAAACCGTAAAAATTACGCGGAAATTCCTTGCAGCGAGTTGCCACCCATGTCCCGTAAAAAAACTTTTACGGGCAAAATGGGTTAGGCAACTCGCTGTAAGGGAATTCCACCGTAATTTGTACGGTTTACCTATGTTTTACGGTCTTCACCGTAAAACCGATAGCGTTTTTTAACCGTAAACCGGCTAAAAATTACCAGATTAAATAGCCGTAATTATTTTTACGGTTTCCCGTTAAAAATTACGGTTGTAGGATCAATGTCATTGCTGAAGGACTCATAATAGTACTGGGAGTTACAATTAATGGGGAGGCCTATAGGACTAATGCGATGTTGGACGAATGGGATGTACAGTATTGGGCGTATAAAACTAATGGGCATTGCCACTGTACAACTGATGGGGGCTAGGACTAATGGGCTGGTGGGAATACGAGTTGGATTCCAGACCAATGGGTGAAGATCCAATGGGTATATTAATGCGGGCGGGATCATAGGACCACGATAGGCTGCCTTAGGGTTCGAATTGATTATAAACTGACATTATGTAGATGTGTGCATCCACAACAGTTTCGTTCACTGAACCTTTGCGGATCTGAATTTGAGTCCTCGCGACGCGTCGCGACGTCCCACGCTAAGATGTGAAACGTATAATAGTGAATATGCGATATTATTAATGTCATTTTGAAAATAAAATGTAAAGAGGGTAAGGTTACCTGTGTAGCAATGGAACGAGCACTATTTTCGTTAGATGCATTCTCAGTAAACTTTAAGACGCTACCATAAAAAGTCTCAATGAGTGGGTTATCTTGATTAATTATGAAAAAAGGGGGAGCAAAACATAATTTTCGAGATGCTTGAATTAACTATTATATATTTGTTAAATCAAATTACGTCGTTCACCTGAGTTATTTTGATTTTGCCCACGATATTCATGTAATATGATGGTAAACGGATCGAGAAGACAAGACAGAGATGAAGATTTAATCATAGTTTATTTCAACCCGCGGTTTGGGGGCTAAACTGTACTATCATGCAGCAAGCCTGTATGAACAAGCTTTCGATGAGTTTAAACAAAAGCTGGTATAGGGTCTTGCCGCGATTGGCACCTGGGCAGAATGAATTGCAGAATCAAGGAAGGCATCTCTGCTACAAGCACTATAAATTAGATGCATCTTTCATAGCTTAGAGAGAATGGATCATGAGTCCGAATCAATCGTATTTAGGAGGCACCCAAACATGTCACGAGGAATTTTAAAGAAAGCATGATGAGGCCTGAAGCGGGGTAGCGACATTAAGAAGACAATGCCCCCGTCGAAAGTGACGAGAAGATGTCACGCATTGATTTCCACATTATACACAGAGCCGTCGTACAAAATAAAGTAAAGAAATGTAAGAAGCCAGAGTCAAAGAGGTACGAGCGGAACTTTGATACAGTAGGAAAGGTCGCTCGTTTTCGTCTTATAGTTTGTAGTTTAGATGAACAGTAGTACATAATGTTTACGAGCATTTTCACTTACAGGGCGTTTGTCAAGCAGGACAGGGAATGAAGAAGAGAAGGTGTGCAGGAAGAAGAAGAAAATGTAAGAGAGACAATCGAAAGAGAGAAAAGGCAGGAAGAAGGAGAAGAAGAAGAGAAGAAGAAGAAAGAAGCAAGAAGAAGAAGAAGAAGAAGAAGAAGAAGAGAAGAAGAAGAAGAAGAAGAAGAAGAAGAAAGAAGAAGAAGAAGAAGAAATAATTGAAGAAGAGGGCAGGAGAGGGGAAGAGTAAAAAGAAGAGGAAAGCAGAGATGAGAAGAAAAGGGAACAAGAAGAAGAAAATATCAGTAAGTGAGAAAGACAAGGATGTAAAGAAGTAAAAAAATATGCTGAACAGATGAATGGAAATGAAGGAACTGGATATGTGCCAAATCACTAGTCTCGAAAATACAGCAGAAATAAGGCAACGCAAAAAGGGATATCTAAATAAGTCAATATCATCCGCTTAAGGTAAAACACAACATTACGAACTAAAAGAAAACACAAACCTGAAGAGAGAAATTTATTTGAAATTAAAAGGTTACTTGAGTGGTCCACTTTCAATTCTGATTATCATGATGCATTCATAAGCTCAATAAGTTAATAAATTACTGGCTATACGCCAGCATCTAGCTTTTCGAGTCAATAGAATGCCAATCTTTCCAAAAAACTATTATTTCAGATAAACTCATGTTTAAGATTATTTATGTTATAATAACTAAAATCACAGACGAACGACAATGAATTGCCAACTATCAGTGATTTGGCTTGGAGGCGTCGATTCACAAGTCTGGTAAATCAGCGGAATTATAACTAGGAAGAAGGTTACAGCAACGACAACAGACAACACAATAGACTGGTTTTGTACGCAAACTACATGTACATGTATGCTTGATCAGCAATCCACTAATAACTACATAAGCTTTAGGTAGTTTAAATACACAGTCATTAAGATAAACGTTTAATCGTGAGATATTCGTTCTAACAATTGATTTCTAATATCAGTTTGCGCAATGATTGTCAACTGGCCAACGGTCCGAATCAACGCGTTCCAACTCACGAAAAACTCCCAGCATTGTTGTTTTCAAAGTAAAGTTCAAGGTCATTAAAAGCTGTAGCAAAATAATACCGAGTTGCTTTATATTCGTCTAGGAACAATGCGTAATGATATTCGCTACAAGCTATGCAATTAAATATATGGAAATCAAACATCAAAGCTTTATCACTGTTTATAATGTTTGTAGTGAATGGAACTGACTAGCTTGATAACTTGCAAAAGGTTCAATGGATTTGGACATGCGTATATCGAATTATGCAAAAGCAATTATTGCTTCTCCCGGAGCCCAGCATACTTAAGCTTACTTATGGAACCTATCTATACTTGATTCAATTGACGTACTAATAATCTTATGGATGTCACCCATGGTAATTCGGAGGAGTTCAATTCCTCTCTCTCTCGCTCGGCATGATCGTGGCACTTCATGGTCCTCATTCGAATTCACCCCGTGTCATCAGCGGGGGGGAAAATGGCGGAGACAGCTACATTGATGAACGAAATGATCACTGGAATGGCTTAAATCAACCCAGCGCGGTGGGACACGAGGCCGTACTGTGGAGCGCGATTTTCTTCCGACTTTTGAGTGTAATACATCTCATCTGCATGAGGTTTGCGTTCACTCGATACGAAGCTCATTCTTCATAACAGTATTTCGCCACACCACGAGTCGAAGGGAAAAACAGTTTAAAACACGTTTTTTCGACTTTCATTTCGTCTCATAAGGATCGCGAGAGCGTTAAAGCCTTGATTCCCGTACGAGTCATTCATGCATTTAACGACGTGCCTCACAACGATCGAATTCAGCGAAAAAAGTTTCCGAAACTGGGGCATCGAATCATTTTATCTGAGGGGGGGGGGGTGGCAAAAGTTAAGAAAACGTATAAAAAAAAAAAAATCGGCGCAACATGTGCTCCCAAAAAAAAATCCAATATGCATTTTTTAGTAATAATTTTCATGTTAAGTTTGTACAGTGTCTTTGCTCTGCTTTTTTAAACGTATCCTTGCATTACGTTTTATGAATTTTCAAGTTGTCAAAATTATTGGGGGCAAAATCGATATGTTTGCGCCAATTATTTTATCATTGGGGTGGCGACTGCCCCCCTCCCACGGGGATTGACGCCGCCTATCCGAAAACGTTTCCTCAAACGCAGTTACATTTTCCCTAGCTTATCTTCATTTTCACCTGGTGAATTTAAACATTCCCTACAACAATGTGGTCCCATAGTTTTGATTGGTGTGAATTACGCCGTCATCATACAAAACATTTTTAGTCACTGTCGCAGCTAGCAATCAACCCCGACCAGCAATAAACTGTCAGACAGAATAAAGAAAATAATGATGGCAGGTCCAACTCACAATTAAACCTTTTGCGCCGAATGTTGCATAATTGTGTACAATCGCTGCAATTAATTGAAAAGAATAATTATTTTCTCCTTTCACCGTTGCACAAAAAAGGTGACGCTTAAAAAAGTAGCTAAGTGTGCTTAAGTACATTAAATACGAAAAACCATTTTCAATAAATCGCCCAAGAACGACACCGAAACTAATAAATTCAGCGTGTAGAGTTAATCAAACACAGTACACACGGATATAGACAGACAGACACAGACAGACAGAAACACACACACACGCACACACACACACGCACACCCCCACCCCCACACACACTCGCACACACATACAGGACACAGACACACACACCCACACACAGACAACACACACACAACACACAGACACAAGACACACACAGACACACACACGCACACGCACACGCCACACAACACACACACACACACACACACACACACACACACACACACACAACACACACACACACACACAACAGACACACAGACACACACAGGACACACACACACAACACACACACACACACACACACACACACACACCACACACACGACACACACACACACACACACACACACAGCACACACACCACACACACACACACACTCTCTCGCTTTCTTCTCTCTCTCTCTCTCTCTACGCTGTTGTCACATTGCTAATGGCAATCCCTCCAATCCCATAACCACTGTTTACATGTCATTCGCATCAGACTCTCCGCAACTGATAACAGTCATGGCCCACCAGACTTTGACCTAAATAATTGCCAAGGTATAACGCATCATATTACTGCGCGACTCCAAAAATTTCGCGATGCAGCAATCTCTTATCGTATCATGGAGGCGGAGCATTACTCGCAGTATTTGCTTTAAAAGTCACACCCACGCATCTAGCCAGGTCTACTTCATCATTGATTTGACATTCTTCTTGATATCATTGACAGTGAGCCAAGCCAGAGTCCACACAGGTATCCTTGCGAATTCAAGCGATAAAGTGACGGGACCACCGATCGGGTTCACGACCAAACTTTTCTTTCATACCACAACAAGATGATGATTGATTTTTACGAATATGCACATGACCAGTGTGGTAAAACCAACGCTTCATTACGTTTTGAATAAATAGGTCATAATATGATGTTTCTGTAACATCTGTTGTCGGACGTGATTAGAATCGTTATCATTATTCTTGTTGGAATAATTATTTTCAGAATAGTAATAGTGTCGTTGTTGTTATTATTATTATCGTTATTATTATTATTATTATTATTATTATTATTATTATTATTATTATTATTATTATTATTATTATTATTATTAGTAGTAGTAGTAGTAGTAGTAGTAGTAGTAGTAGTAGTAGTAGTAGTAGTAGTAGTAGTAGTAGTAGTAGTAGTAGTAGTAGTAGTAGTAGTAGTAGTAGTAGTATTATTATTATTAGCATGATTATTCTTGATCATTATTGGATTCTTTATTGTTTAGTTTCAGAACGATTTTGGCTATAAACACTGATAAAGTCAGACGAATCTTGATAATCTTGATTTCTTTTTATATTAATGATAGACACTGTCATGGTCATACATTGTTATTCCGATCAGGTTCCTTTTCCCTTTAGGTTTGTAATTCCGAAGGTTCTCGTGGTTAAAATGTAGTCAAATTGCATTGCATCGAACTTCCGTCAATATTTTGGCCATTAAAACAAAATATTCTGTTAATCGATGATTATGTAAGAATTTGTGTTCAAGTATGCATACAATGTATATTATGATTGTGTGCTTGTGTGTATGTGTGATATATGTGTGTGTATGTATGTATGTATGTATGTATGTATGTATGTATGTATGTATGTATGTATGTATGTATGTATGTATGTATGTGTTTATAATTTGTGAAATGTGTTGTGCGAATAATTACAAGCTTTCCTATCATATATAAATTTCTATCCATCTATCCACGTATCTTTCTTTCTTTCTCTATCTTTCTATCAATTTGTTTATCCAACTATCTATTTTTCATCTATCTATCTATCTACCTATCTATCTATCCATCTATATATTATCCTATTTATCTTTCTATCTCTCTCAATGTATTTACCCATACATGTCTTCAGAACAATTATTCAAATTGAACCATAAATATTCCACCCAAAGCGGTCAGCATCTACTAATGATATCATGATAATATACATCATTCTCTTAGCAAGAAAATGTACAGTAAGAACTGCATTTCTTACTTAACATCTTTTTTAAAACTTACGTATCACACATTTCCATTTTTCCACACGTTATACGCTCTGGTATTTCTGAAGAAAATAAATCAAAGTGAAATAAAATGAGAAGAATTAAGCTGTTCCCTCCTATTTAAGTGTTTAATCAAATTGCTTGGGATTGATAGCATTAAAGGGAACATTAGAATACATGTACATTAATTCGAAAAATACAAGTAATGTATCATGTAACGTTTTCGATCTTCTTCTTCCCAAGAAACCATTGACGTAATCTTTCAAAACCATGCACTACGTCTCCGTTAAAATTAACTTAAGGTATATATTTCTTTATCAGGTATTATTTGATATTAAATTCCAATTTCACTGGTATATGAACTTTGTGATAGCTTTAGCACGCATGTAAAATCGATAAAAGTCACCGCGATCCGATCACCGGCCGCCACTAGCTTCAACACGTCAGTGACGTCACAAAATGATTTACGTCACACATTGACATAACCGTATGCCGGTGTACTTAACCACCCCTTGAGTGTTGCGCCACAGATGCAACTTGTGTGTATTTATCTTAATATAGTAATATACCAGCAATAATTTATATGCCGTGAATATTAATTAGTATACTCCATCATGCAAGAAATTGCATCAGCTTTTAAAAAAGCACCTACGGCTGAAAGGTCAAATGAAAAACATCGTGTACGGGCGAGGCATCCATCTGAAGCTCAACCTCAATAAATGCCTCAAGTCTCGAGCCACTGTAAATATTTTAAATATGTCAAGCTAGAAAAGTTCGATGAACTGCATTGCTGCCCCGTGTACAAGTTCATTTCCAAGACGTTTTCAAGATGCAAGGCGAAGAGGCTTGTACACGGGCGGTCGGGTTTCTCACTTCTCGGTTGTGCGTAAAACTGGCGAATGTAGATTCTATACTGCAGGAGTTCTAAGGGATGAGTGAATGTAATCAATATCCAAATTTACGATATAACGCAAATGATCAGAGTGCGTCCATGTTGTTGTTTTGGTCTACCTGTCCAACCTTCCTGCTTAAATCAAGAAGCCATTTTACAATTCTATATGAAAATTAATGTACAAAAAGTAGAAGGGAGAAGAAAAAGATGGAGGAGGAAAACAGGAAGATTGGAGGAAAAGAAGAGGAAGAAAGAAGAAGAAACAGCAAAAGGAATGAAGAAGATAAGGAGAAGAGGATGCAGGAAGAGGAGAGAGGGTTAGAAACAGGAGAAGAGAATGGAGCCGCTCTGCTTCCGAGATTGATTGTAAGCTAACGCAAACAGTGAAGATGATTATTTTCCAAGATGTCGACCTCAGAACCTTGGCGTGATTTTGAAACACATGTTATAAAATAATTTACAGCAGTGCCGTCAGTTTCTTTTCCTGAATAGAATTAAAAACCAAACTGTTAAACCTTTGTGTTCTGCACTAACTCGAAAATGTTAAAAATTCCTTCGAAATCTTTGAAGTGTCATTAAGATAAATCTAGTGATTAACAAAAATATAACCACAAATTAAAAATGCTTGAATTGAAAATAGTAGAAATTCCTATCATCAGTCATTTTTACCTGTATGGAAATTCTTCTTGGACATTTCCCATTCCTGCCATTGCAATTCTATTTATTACGATAATAAGTTGTTTATTCCTTAATCAATTCATCAAATCGGTAGTAATACGAAAACTTCTTTTAAAAGTACATCCGAGATATTACAGATGTTGCCCGTACTGTTTGATGGGACTGCATTTCTGCACGTAGAACCTCCCAGCACTTTCTAGAATGCCATTGGAGTGAAACGTTCGTGCGGTTGTTCACGTAGACAAATATTCCATAGGCGGAGGGGGGGGGGACAGGGGGACGTGTCCGCCCCCCCCTCGATTTTTTTCTGGGGGGGGGTATCGTCTCCCTCGATTTTTGACGCTGACTATTTTTTTCCATTTTAAAAGCATTTTAATAGATTTGTTGTCTGCAAACCCGTTCAAAAGGCATATGTGACGGAAATAAGCTATTAAACTTTGTTAATGCGGGAGGGGGGGGGTCAAATTTACACTTTCCACTTGTTAACAATACAAAAAATTGTATGGCACGCACTTTTTTCCCACACGGTGATAAAATTATTTCG
>JZLH01S0006460.1:43781-62380 GCA_001188425.1 Eucidaris tribuloides | reverse complement strand
GCTTAAATTAACATTCACGGGCTTATTTAGATGTTATTGTTGTTGTTGTTATGGAGGGATGATTGTAAGTGTTAAAGAGTCAAAAAGATCTATATGAAACGGATTTTCACAGATTTCACGAAGAGCGAAAAATGAGGGGACGTATTCTTAAGTGCATGATTTCATTAATTAAAACTAATATTTGAGGAACTACTTTTTGTGACTGAGTGTGGATGTGGCGTCTAAGTCAGGAAAATTGACCCTTTTGTAAAAATGGAGGCTACAGACTACTGGTCCTGCAAGCCACTTCGGGCGTAAGCACAAGCAGTCGAAAGAAGGGAGACCCAAAGCAAAAACGAAAAAGATTTTTAAACATGTTTGGGCTCTATAAAGACACATTGCCCAGACGAGTCTACAATAAAAAAAAATCAATGGACAGACATTGCCAGACCATTCAAGCATTTCTTTGTGAAATGGTAGTGAGGAAACATTAATTTCCCAATCGAATCAGATAGGACCACGTTCCCGACTGGGGCCATTTTTAAGGATAACGGCATTTTATGTGCCAACCATTGTAAGACATCGGCGGAATGCTTGGAAGAATTGTACGTGTTTGTATACATTTTTCTAACATCAGTTTGACGTTCAAATATTTCTAGGTTTGAAAGAAAGACCATTCTGTCATAAAGTCCCGCTGCTGTATAAACCTTCTTAGTCCCATAGGTTAACTTTTGTGTTGTTCTTAGTATGGGACTGTTACTGCCTGGGACAGAGTGTTAAGGATTTTCAGTAGATGGTAACGGAAAGCTTGTCGCTGGGCAGTACTCCTGGGATTTGAATTAAAACACACTGTCGGGGAACAGGAAATAAACCAGACAATTTACGTTTGCATGGTTTGAAAAAAATATCACATATTGTCCATAATATAAACATGCCAAAATTACATAGTTGCATTATTTAATTTTGTTTATGTCAAGATATTTATACAAAATTGTCCTCTCACTGTATTTGCTATAAATTGCTACTCCCAAAATTTGCCAATATATCATTTTTGAATTACTTCTGGTGTAAAGGTAGCTTTTAATTTCTAATATCACCACATGTATCACTTTTAATCCCTTGTGGACGATTAGCTTGTAATGAAAGCCCAGCGTATCGAAAAATGTAAAGTCTTCATTTAAACTTATGATAAACACCAATATTTTATTCGGTATAAATTTTCAACAAAATACTCATTTTCGCCAATACAAATGAAAAAATAAAATATCATGTGAACATGTTTTTTTTTTTAAGAAAATGAAATTTATACGTTTATATTTCCTTCATGGTCAACCATGTGAATCTCATGATTCGTTTCGTTTAGTTTCGTTTCATGTCGTTGGATTTATTGTAGCCCGACAAAATTATTGCAGCCAGCAGCAACGGCCGTACCAGGATAAAACAAAGTATAGAATGTAATAGATTTTTCATTTGTCTCTCTCTGTATTTTAGATCGCAACTGCAGATCTCTAATTTTAACAAACATGTCAGAAAAAATGAACCAGGTTTCGAACCCGTCGTCTACAGCTATCCGGGCTGCGACAATACCACCGAGCTAACGCTGGTTACCGGCATTGGCACGACAAACAAGTTACAAATACAAGATCACAGTTCTGACATTGTATGTTAAATAGTCCAAGGCGACATTTTTATTATGATTATTAAATGAAAGGGATTATTCAGAGAGGTGAAAATTCGATGTAATAGATTTTTTCATTTGTCTCTCTCTGTATTTTAGATCGCAACTGCAGATGTATAATTTGTCAATGCCAATGCCGGTAACCAGCGTTAGCTCGGTGTATTGTCGCAGCCGGATAGCTGTAGACGACGGTTCGAAACCTGGTTCATTTTTCTGACATATTTGTTAAATTAGAGATCTGCAGTTGCGATCTAAAATACAGAGAGAGACAAATGAAAATCTATTACATCGAATTTTCACCTCTCTGAATAATCCCTTTCATTAATAATCATAATAAAAATGTCCGCCTTGAACTATTTAACATAACCAATGTCAGAACTGTGATCCTTGGTATTTGTAACTTGTTTTTGTCGCCAATGCCGGTAACCAGCGTTAGCTCGTGTATTGTCGCAGCCACGGATAGCTTGTAGACGACGGTTCGAAACCTGGTTCATTTTTTCTGACATGTTTGTTAAAATTAGAGATCTGCAGTTGCGATCTAAAATACAGAGAGAGACAAATGAAAAAATCTCATTACATCTGAATGTTTCACGGAGCTCTCTTGAATAATCTCTTTCATTTTAATAAAGTATAGAATAGTACAAAAAAATGTACAAAGTGGTAACAAATTGACTTCATAAACATAAAACATACAATATTAAATCCAAACAAAACTATCTCGAGAATGTAGTTCATCTCTCATTCCTTATCAATGCAGACGCATGTTATTTTGAAGTTTTTTAAGGCTCACTGTTGTGACAAGATGAAAAACGCCCTCTTTTGACTAAAATATTAAAAAGGGTGCACCAATGACACCCATAATGCAATGGAAACAGCCATGACAGTGTGGAAAAAATACATTTGTTTTCCTCCTACAATCTGTACACTATGGCACTGCAACAGCCCACGTTCATTACTATGTGCCTGTATTTCAAGACTAGTTGTCATCCTTACTGTGGTTGAGTTGACCCTTGACAGTGGGCCTTTAAGTACAGTGTAATAGGTTCTAGAATAATCCAACGTTAAAATGTAACCACTTTGCATGCACACATTTGATGAGAGATTGTTGAGTATAGATACCATGTAGTAAACACATAGTAAACGATTCTGTTATGAATGCCAAGTTAAAGAGAATACACAGTACTGGTTGATGATGGAAAATCTTTCATCAAAATTTTACATTTCATTGCTTTCGAGGTGGGAGTATATTACATTTGCATTATAATGTGGGACTAATTCATTTTATATGCAATAAAAAGTTGAGGGATTGCCAGTTTGAACACATGAAGTTTTCCATTAGTTTTGCCTTCCAATGCTGAAGTGTGTATATGTCGACAATGATCATAGTCCCACATATTGATTTCTGTGTTAGTACTCTGTCAGCAGTGGGGATTTGTGTAGCAGATTGGTAAAAAAAGAAATGTTTTGTTGTTTTCAACTACTCTCTCCTGTACTATAGTGACATTTCAAGAATACCATCTGTTCACAGAAGGTTTGAAAGCAGCTGATATTAAAATTATGCTGTTATGCAAGTACTCAACCAGTACTGTGTATTCTCCTCAATATACACGCCTATTATATGGATACCTGAAGCCCCTATTATTTTCAAAGTAATGGAAATCAGAGGATTTTGAGTGTTTTTCGAAAGTTTGGCCCTTCTAATATTTTGGCTGGTTGGCAGTGTACGGATAGGTTTTGACCGCTAACCGGCAAATGTGTTCTGAACAATTCCCGAAAACTATTTTTGGGGGAATTTATTTTTTCCCAAGAGCCAGACTATTTGAATTTTCGCTCG
Source organism: Eucidaris tribuloides (assembly GCA_001188425.1). NCBI lineage: Eukaryota > Metazoa > Echinodermata > Echinoidea > Cidaroida > Cidaridae > Eucidaris > Eucidaris tribuloides. Next base: position 58,889 of record JZLH01S0006460.1, on the reverse strand, counting down.
ATGGCGGGGAAAAATTGGCAGGAACGAAAAATTTCCGACGGGTTTCGCCCCAGTAAGATTTAACTTGCCCCCCCCCCCCATATTTTTATTTACTCAGGGTATCCACTTCATTCGACTGCTCTACCGGCTGGCCCTGTATAACATAATTGTAATTATTTCCCTTCTCTGTTCTAGAATGCCGAACGCCTGGCTAGAAAGCAGAAGGTACAATTTTAAAAGTCTTTGCATGACCCGGCAGGGGCTCGAACCCACGACCTTCTGATTGTGAGGCAGATACTTTAACATCAAATCAAATCAAACCAGTCAACAGATTCACATTTTGAACTGTGCTACTACTTCAGATATAAGTCCATCTCAGTATTATACAAAAGCAAATTAGTTTGGCCCATTACTCTATGCTCGCACACCAGTCTCATTACACATTGTATTGGTTCGTGATGGAAGTCTGCAGTTCCGGTAGGAATCACTACAGTTTTTAATGACATATTCTAAAACTGTTTGTTCTTTCCCAAATTTTCCACATCTACCGTCCAATTACATATTTTTAGGGGAAAATTTCATGATTTATCACCTGGTCTCCGGATGTTTACCTGATATATTTCACATAAATATCAAGGTTATTTGTTTCAATAATGGGCAGTCAAGGGTGATGTATGGTTTATTAGGCCATTCTCTTTCATTGAAATTGCTTACGTAACTTTATCTCCGATCCAGCTGAGGCATACGGGTTACTAGCGCTCAATAATGACCTGTAGTAATAAATGTATACATGGTCTTACACAAAGGTACGTGGACGCATCTGTCCGTATTTTAATCACGCTACGGATTAAAAAGATAATAATACTTTCACATCTACTGAAGATTACGCCCTGAATCTACCAAATAGAGCCACTTGTACATGTATGGCAAACGCCCAACTTTAAAAGACTCTTCCAACATAATTTCAAGACAAAGACGCCCAGTAAATGCAACGGTGTTCTAAGTAGACCTATAACCTAGTATGATCGTTCACCATTGATTTGTATCCGACATACATGTAAATGTGAAAGAAGTCCGGGGGACCACTGTCATTACAAGATGTACATCATGCGCGTGAAAGCACTTTCAAAATGTGTGGACCCTAAACAAGAAACCCCTAAACAAGTATTGTCATGTTTTCCCCAGGCTAAATAAGCATTTAAGTCTGAAAAGATACCCTTTTCGAGTAAGCCTTCAGTTAAAAGTATATACCGTTTTTCCTGATTTTGGCGATTTTGATACACTTTTCACTCTACGCGCGCGTACATCGCCCGTTCGTGAAAAAAACAACCCATTTCGCGCGTTTTTCACACGTGTGTTAAAATTTATGGACGACTATGAAGACAGCGGAGAGGACTATAGATGTTCCAATTAAAGAAATTGAGAATTTTGTCCCTTTTACCATGTGGGATAAGGAACCAGATAAGTAATTTGTACCAATGGGGTCGTCCAAAGGTGTGAAACCAGATCGATGGATGATCTGTAGCCTTTCTAGTACACAAATCCTCACATTCGTACGGTACTGACAGGATAGTATAATAGTGTCGTTCCTAGAATTGGTTTGGAACTACATGTATATATCAAACTCAAAATTTGTGGGAACGGGCTACAAGAGAAATGCAAGATTTCTTGTCGATCACTGAATGTGACTTGTTAGTTTCTAAGGTTTGTTTACGTCATAGATAAAGTGTTGCAAATTGTGGTATATTATGAGGAGAAAGGAGAAGAACAGAAGAGATAAGAAAACTGCTGAGCAGTTACCAAATGTACTATTTAGAATAATGACTAGATAACAATGACCTTTTAGAAAGACCGGATGGGATTAATTATCTAGGAAGAAAGGACTGTTCTACCCAAGACGTGAAAGATGACTACTCTGATTTTCTATATCAATTGAAATGGAAATCAATTTACCCGACAACCTGAAACATTATCAAAGGATACTACCTAGTCTCTCTTTGTGCTTCGGCGTATTCGTTTCCACATTTTAGGACGTCATCAGCCAAAATACTAGACACACATTTCAAATATGACATAAGCACTGCAAAAAGACGGGTGTTTAATATTTAACACCAAGCTGGAGTTATGGTGTTCTGTGTTACATTACACCCATGAGTGTCACTTCAAAATCTAAAACGTGTTCTTCGGGGATTAATTAGTTTAGTTGATGCTCAACTTCAACAAGAAGCATAAGAACTTCCTGCTAAACTACTTGATGTTGGAAAAAAATGTGGAAACAATTTACACCACAGTAAAACCGCTCCAACTTCAATAGAGTACCACACCGACAAATGTTGAAACCGCGGGCCGGTGTTTTATCATTGCAATTACCACCAGCGGTGTCAAATCGGCACCATGCAGTGTCAAATTAACACCAAGACGTGCCAGGTGATTACTTTTCTACACCATCACTATGCAGTTTCAACACCTGTCGGTGTGGTACTCTATTGAAGTTGGAGTGGTGTTAGATTTAACATCCGTAGTGTTAAATCTAACACCGGTCTTTTTGCAGTGTGTGACCACGAGAAATGGAGGCATTGACAGTGTGGGCCAAATCAGTTGAGTGTTCACTGAACCTGGTGAGCACGTCGAGACAGCAATCCTCAATCCGGCTCAAAGTAGCCCTTCAATAGTGACGGCGGGGAGGATGTGCCCAATCATATTTGTAGAAAGGTTTCGTTATAGTTGCAACCACATTGGTTCCACAACGAATACTAGTTTAATATCTACTGAAGATAAGCGTCCTCGTTTTCATTAGAACGATTTTATTTATTCATTTATTTATCTATCTATTTATTTATATATTTACTGATTTATTTTTCTATTTATTTATTTATTTATTCATTTATTTATTTATTTGTATATCTAATCATTCATTGATCTATTCATCATTTATTCATTAATTGTATTCTTGGCACAGGGATAAAGCGTTGGTTGGAGGATTACAGGATATGCTTCCGCCGGTACCAGGCCATAATTTTTAATGCAGCATAATCAACTAATTAGTTGATTGATTGATTTTTTTATTAAATGATAACAAATACGTAAAAATGAAGAACCGTTGAATCCCAAAGCAGGTGGTTTGAGGTGAAAGTTTATTTAAAGCTGAAACACATACAATAATTTTAATAAGGTAAAGCTGGTAAAGTCGGTGGTTTATAGTCTTGGATCAGGTCTTTTAAGGCCGTTCTCTCACACGTTTACGACTGTATATATGGCTAATCTCCTGACAAATATTTAAAAATGCATCATTTTTATGCATCATTTTGAGAAGTGCTATGACCTCCTGCCGTGAAATTAATCCAGGACTGACATACATTCAGCACTCCCAGGTCTCAGTGGAGTGGTCTCGTCGCTTGCAATTATATCCTTGTTCTCGGAGCAGTAGACGGTAGAAGAATGTATAGTCCAGGTCCTGGAAGAAACACTGTCGCACAAATGCATTCTCTCGTTACTACTTCATAGCATGAATTTGCGAGTCTTCATCGTGTTACCTTTCCGTACCCAGTCTTGTATGGTATATTCAACATAGGTTATTTTGTATGATTATCGGCTCCTTGTACTCGGAATATGCCACAATAAGCTTTATTATTCACCACCCATTCTACGTACATATCCAACATCATTATAATACATTTATGTCATGTGTATTTACATAATTTGTCACAATAGAAACACCATTTTAACAGGTGTTATAAGCACCATTAAATGTGTTTCCAAGAAAATGGTGTTATTTTCCCCATTTTACATGAGAATGGTGCTCAAGAGCACCAATAAAGGTGCTGCTATTGCGACAAGGCTGGGCACCTTTTTGGAACTTTTTTTCTTAGAGTGTACGGACTAACCGTTTTTCTCGAGCTTATGAATCTAATCACTGTAAATAGGAATGTTACAGTGACCGCCTGATTTTTACCACATCACACATTTTTTTCTTATCTGTACCTTACTAGATTTAACTAGGTTGTAATCTATTTAAAAACGAAATTGCCACATAGCATGGTTTCTTCAATTACCCTCCATATTAATACGACGCTTTAACTTCAAGTTCATTTCACTAACCACTCCAAATTCTGTTCCCCATAAAAGGGGGTGTATCTAATCCATCTCCAAACAAAATTGTCACAAAGCATGGTTTTCTACACTTAGCCTCCATCTTATAAAGAAGCTTTGACGTCGAGTTCATTTCACTAAACACTCCAATTCTGTTCCTCTTAAAAGGGAGTATGTAATCCATTTCCAAACAGAATTGTCACATAACATAGTTTTATTCCATTAGCCATTATGCATTGTCCTCAAATTGTACCCATGCTGCGGCAGAAGATTGTGAAGAGAATGTGGCGTCAGGTTTTAAAACGGGCGTTTTACAGTGCAATTGCAAGATAATTTAAGATAATTATAATAAAAGAGAAAAGGGGGTTAGGTTTTAACTCTTACAGTGTGAAAGGTGAAAATATACACAATATAATACAAAGTGTCCATAGTGCTGTCATTTCTCTGACATGTTCAGAGTTAAAACGGATGTCTGATAAGGCAGAATAACTTGAAGAGCTAAAGGGGGAGGGACCGGAGGAGGTCACGCTCAGCCGCCCAAATACACCCACTACGCAACTGGTGAACATGAGTACACTGTGAAGGATTTAAAATAAATCCTGAACGGCTGTGGTTAGAGACCAGTCGATTTTTTTCGATTGAGATTTAAGTCTTAACGATTTAAATTTTAAGTCACAAATGCTTAAAATTTATATCTTTAAAATTTAAATCTAAATCCAGAAAGCGACTGGTCCCTAACCACAGTCGTTCAGGATATATTTCAATTCCCTGCAATTTAGGGTGTAGTGTAAGTAACTCCCATCAACTGTCTCCGACAGCACTGTACACTGTTTTTATCCAATTAATACTTCCAAGGTTTTCCTTGAGAGATAGTAAATGCATACAGGTTGGGATGGCAAAGGAGTAATTATAAATCATATTCATAATTCCGGAAGAAAAAATTATATCTTCACACTATATTTATCGAAGGCCTTGAAAACCAGGTGCGTTGTGACCAATAAGTAGAAGAACTCCTAGTTACTGGATTTACCCACCTGCATAGAGAGGCTTGATGTTATTTTTGAATAGTAATTGCTACTGTACATCCATACACACATAAACGTACACATATTGTATGAATATACTGTATATAAATATATGCATGTATATATGAACTTTGATGTTATTTGATCATGCAGAGTATAACAGATGTATGTTTATACATTATATTTATTTGTATATAAATGGGGTTTTGTTTTATAAGTTATTTACAATGTCCTTCTGTGGTAAAGAACATCTTCTATCTTCTTTAATTTCCCCTTGTATTTGTGTCTCTTTGTGTGGGTGTCCGACATTCACTCCACAAGTCCATCATAGAGGAATTTCTTTACAGTTTTGTTATCGTGGGAGCAACATGACCAATTCATCGTAATTCATTTGGTGAGTTTCGTGTACTCTTTGTAACATTTGTACACTTATACTAGGTGTTAAAAATGAGATTTGTCAATTTAAGTATTTAATAACACAAAAAATTTACACCTGATTATACTGGCATTGAGTATAGTTGCAGTTGAATGGTGAACATTTATGGTGGAAGTGGTTTAAATAAGATATCAATATTCAGCTTTATGTAATTCATACTTATTTAAAAAGCTAGGGTTCAGATTTTGCTCAATATCCAGTCCCCTGTACAAAAATTGAAACTGTACAGAAATCAAATGGTGTGTGAGAGTGTGTGTTCAGTCTCCACACAACATAAATAGACAATGGCTGCCAGAGACTGCACATTGGAAACTTTGGTATGCCAATCTCTCATAGACTACGTCCACGGGAGATAAATGCTTTATTAATATTCATCAGTAGCCTGGCGACTGCTAGACTCTATTCACTATCCACAGCCATTGTCTATTTCTATTGTGTGGGGACTAGACACACACTCTCACACACACCATTAGATTTCTGTACAGTTTCAATTTTGTACGGGGGGGGGGTGGATATTGAGCAAAATCTGAACCCTAACTTTTTAACTAAGCATGAATGACATAAAACCGATTATTGATATCTTATTCAAACCACCTCCACCATAAATGTTCACTATTCAAAAGCAACTATATTCGATACCAGTCTAATCTGGTGTATAGTTTTTGTGCTATTAAATACCTTATGTATTACGACTGAAAGCCTGCGGAATATCTTTATAAATAATAAAAATATAATAATATATAATAATAATAATAATTGGAAATTCTATTATTATTATTATTATTATTATTATTATTATTATATATTTTATTATTAATTATTTGTTATTATATTATTTTATTATTATTATTATTATTATTATATTTTATTATATTATTATTATTTATTATTATTATTATTATTATTATTATTATTATTATTATTATTATTATGTTATTATCATTATTATTATATTATTATTATTATTATTATTATTATTATTATATATTATTAATATCTTTATTAAATAGTAAAACGTGATGTCGGTAGAAGTGATGTATGTTTGCTTGTGCTGTGGGAAGGGTGCAAATGAGCAACATGTTTATAGGATACACGACGTACATGATTGTTGCTCGTATCTGGCTAAAAGAAGCAAGTGAAAATCATCTAAATTAGAGTTTTTGCTTTTTTCGGAACATCCTAAGCGTCTTGTACCTTCAAGCATTCTAATGAAGGTATTTAATTAAAGATGCTACAATAATGCATTGATGCCATTGCAGAAATGTGCAAATTCCTTATGTATAAGAAATAACAGTTTGGTCACTTGCTCCCTTTTGCTAAAGTAGGGCATTATATCGAACAGTGATACAGTGGCATAAACATCTTAATTGAGTTTCGAATTCAATGTTAAGTTGACTGTTGATCAATTTCATTTCTTCGGGGTAGATTCGGTGTCACTGAGAAAGCAGCAATAACATACTAATTTGCCTCATGAACGGCCTCAGACGATACTGTACGCAGAGCAGCACATGACAAAGGTAAGGCGAAACTGAGTAAGTTTGAAATGAAATTTCCTGTCTTTGAACGAACGTAAGATATGACTACACTCCGGCTGATATACATGTGTTGATCACCCAATTTGCCTGGAGCGAAACTGTATTATCTGGAAGGGATTTAGAAAATGTGTATGCTCACCCATTTCATAAACAGATTAATGGTAGATCAGAATTCTATTACTTTTCAATCGGGGGAGAGTGTTGGGCGTATGCTGTCTGCCCCCAAACGCAAGTACGGTACCGTTGCCTCGTTCCATTTCAGCAGACGTTTGGCTACGCGCGTGTCACATTAGAGTCACTTGAATGTACTTTGCACGTGGCGGCACATTAGGAAAAGGGTCGTGCGTAAGCTGTTATTTTGAACACATGTATTTTGACCAGGATATCGGCTTGTGGACCAGTACATTTCCAAAATCTGCCTAATACTCTTCCTTCTCCTCGGTCTCTCTTCCTCTTCTTCGTTCCACCCACTTTTTCTAATACTCCTTTTTGCTCATCATCATTTGCTTCTTTCCTCATGTCAATCTTTCTGTGTGACGTAGAATTGTTTACACCCATAAATTCATTAGATCCCTTATGATTTCAACTGGTCTTGAAAATAATTAAACTCTACCGGTTTCTACTTGTGTGACTTGCACATCTGTTCAAAGCACATCCTACTGGTTTCCGTTGGTTTCTACTGGTCATGGAACCATCAGCCTCTACTGGTTTCTAAATGTTTCTACTGGTTTGACTTGATATCTTTACACCAATGTTCAAACCATTAGATCCTGCTGGTTATTATTGGTTTCTACTGGTCTTTAAACCATTAGAACTTGATGGTTTTTAATGGTTACACTTCACAGTTCTTCCTGAAACCAGTAGACTCTACTGGTTTCCAGAAAACCAGTAGAAACCAGTAAAAAGTCTCTACCGGTTTCTACTGGTTTCTATGGGATTTTCCACCTGGGTAGTAGTGGGTACTAATCTTCTTTCAATTCTTGATCTAAACAGTACTTCCGATTTTATTATTCTACAGGGTGTCCCCCAAAAATGGTCCAATCGGGAGAAAATTATCTAAGGTATTTTTTTTTCTCAAGAGGTATGTGTATTTGGTATAATAAAGCAGAATAGATTTTCTTTCTGATTAGGTCAATTTCATTTAATTTACTTCTATAAATCAAAAGTTATGATTACTTTTGTGCAGTCGGGCAAAATCGCGTTTGTCTCACTTTTCGTGTCGATGATGAAAATCAACTTCAAAACAGAATGTGTTAATCACAATGAATATCAAAACTAATTAACAACTTAAATTACGAAAACAATAATGAAAGAACTCACAGAATCATCTATTCTTGATAAAATAAGTTATACTTTGTGGTTCTTTATGTTAAAGGGCGCAGAAACGTAAGGCCGTGCTGTAGGCAGCCCATCCAGTTTATTGAAGCATATCACGCTGTTTTCATGCAGGGTTTACTCTTTCTTATGGAAATAATAGAACAAAAACAACCTCAAACTGTCTGAAATATGTTTGTAATGATCACTGAACCATTTCACGATAATTCAAACGCCTTTTAATGGTTTCTTTGTCAAAACATAGTTTAAATAACGTGCAAGATCTACATACATAGTAAAAGTGTATAGTGGGTCAAAAGCGATTTTGCGTCACTGCAGAAAATTCAATATATCTCAAGATTGACGCAACCACATGAAATCAAATAAATTGCACTGAAAAGTATGGTGTTTTAAGTTTATGATGATATCCAGTTTTACTCGGTTGTATATGATTTTTATATATTAAACAAAATAATTTCCGATTGCACCATTTTTTTTGGGGGGGGGTACGTACACTGTAAAGAAGGTTCGCCTAGTATTTTCTCGTCTGCGTCTTGCGATTTTGTAGTGTAGAACTCACGCAAAACTATGTCATATATTGTCGGTATAGAACCAGAAGGGCGTTAATGCAAAATACATTGACAACCAGAAGGGCGTTCATGCCATTGACTTTGTACAGTGATAGCGCCCTTCTGGTTCTCAATCGGTTATGCGTTAACGCCCTTCTGGTTCTATACCGACGATATTAGGCTTTAAACAGAGGCAGGAATTTAGGGTGTGAATTTTGGTTCCGGGAGTTAAACTTACACAATAATGGTAATATTCACAGACCATTGGAGACGATCTGATATCACTACAACACACATTTTCCGTAGACCTCAACCCGAGATATCTCGTACTTAGTCTCCAACGGGTAACAAAATGATGGCAATACTATCTCAGCTTTCACCTTTGATCTTTATTCAGTGTAAACCCATAGTCTAAGATGACCTAAGACGTATATGCGTTTAGGGTATGACATCGGTGATCTTTAAAGGCATCGTATAGCAATGTTTCCAGTATAAAATAAAAAATCTGAGCTACATGATCTGCCACGCTACCGGTGTCTCTGATAAGGTCTTAAAAAGAAGTCCTGAAAAAAATTGCAGTTCAAAACGATCATTAAGTGCTTCTAAAAAGTGAAAATCATTGAGCGACCATTCCCGTTTTTCTCCATAAACTACTGTGAAGCAGAATTTTTTATCAGCTGAGAATAAATCATGTGCCGATTTTGATCTGTACATATTTTACGAGTGACAGCATAACTATGTTAAGTTTTGTGTTCTAGGGTGTTTTTGTCCATCCAAACACTGCCAGATATGTCAGATAGCAAAATTTGACAATTTTTTTAACAACTTGAGGCTACCGCAATGTTATATAGTGTCTTTAACCTAAAGGAATAAACAGTTATTGTATGTCTAGTGGTTTTTTTTTTTTGGCAATAAATGGCCATTTCAATTTGATATCCTGGTCATGTACAACATCGTAAAGAATCTGAAATGCAAACATTAAATCGCCTGTGGTCAATTAATAAGAATATCTCCCTCCAAATACACCCAATAACGGAAAAGTCTATGCGTGGGACTTAGTACTTAAGCGGATTTATTTTCTCAATTTAATATCTGCGCCGCTTGTATAGTCACATCCACGAGTGTAATAGTCTAGATCCACTCACACATTACGAAGATTTGCTGGTCGTAGTAGACAAACTTCTTAACAAGAACACTCCGTGCTGTTTGGCCCCTCTACTAGGCTCGACTATGAGGAAGATCTAAACAAACCCACATCCTCCACATAAGTCTTCAAGATATTTTCTCCATGCAACGTCAACGTATATAATTATGCCTACGTAATTCGTCAGCCCACTCAGTAATAAGTGACATACATGCAGTATCGCCTTTGAATAATGAAGCGTCGAAGTTAATTCCCCTCCCCCAAGGGGTTACAAGAATTAAAAGATGGGTGTGTCAAAAGGTCGTTGTAGTGTGGTTCACGGTTCCAAGTTTAGCGTTTTACAGGCCAAAACGCCAAATTTGGCGGTTTTTATTTCTTTTGGCCGACAAAAATTGAAGTACCTGCCAACCGGGTTTGGGTTTTTTTCGGGGGGGGGAGGGGTGTTTAAGGGTGTTTTACAATGCATACCTGAAAATATAATAAGGAAACCCGATTTTCAGTTAAATAGTATACAAATAATGAATGTTTATGAGTTCAATGGTACGAATATTTTCATGAGTTGAAAGATTAAACAATCAATTCAACGAGGCGAAGCAGAGTTGAATGGACCGTTTAAAGGTATTGGCTAACATTTACCAGAGTTAAAAAAATCTGAGCCGCATGATTCTCCATGCTACCAGTGCCTTTGATGAGGTCTAAAAATGAAGCCCTGAAAAAAATTGTATTTCAAAATGATTATTTAGTGCTTTAAAAAAGTGAAAATCGTAAGTTAACCAGATTCACTTGCCCATTTCCTCCCACAGACTTACTGTATGTACACCTAGGTTAATAAAACTCGCCCCGAGTTTTATTGTTTATTCATGTATAACTTGCCATTGGCACTGTAGCTTTCCAAACTTTTGTATTCTAAGGTGTTTATTTGTCCATTTGAACACTACTATGTAGCTCAGATATCAAAGTTTGACAATTTTTTTAAATTGAAGCTCCACAATGTTAGCCTATCACTTTAACCTTTCAACGAATGAAAATATTTGTACTATTGAACGAATGATAAAACATTCATTATTTGTTTTATACAACATTATAAAGGAGATCTTTGTCATTTGAGTGGAGGATTGTAAAGTATGACAAAACATAGCCATACACAGGCCTACATTCTGATACTCTTTCTGTTTTTTTTTTGTTTTTTTTTACAAATTCAGCATTTTCGGTGTATAGTCAATGTCTCTGCAGTTTCCTCATTTTAGTCTAAATTTCACGAAAATATTTAAATTCTTATTACAGCAGCGAGTTATGCTTATCGGTTATGTTCACGTACATCACACAGCAAAGTGGGACAGCGCGTGTACGATACGTGTAGCGCACTGCGAACTGTGGAATGGGACGAAAATAGAACCAACATGCACGCAAAAATATAACCAAAATGCACGCTGCGCGGAATGGAGTATTTATTCAATATCATGTGACCAACAATCCTCCAATCAAATGACTAGGATCTGCTTGGATCTTGTATAAATAGCACTAGTGTGTATTGAAATGGCTGCTGCACCTCCTCGTTCATTCAGTGTTGCCAACTCAAATCAAGGCCAATCCGTGGCATTATGTCCTTCAAGCCACCGCACAGGGTCCAAATGTAGCGGCGCGCTGGCGCGCATATTTCACGTGCAAAAATGTAGCTGCCCGTAAACCGCGGCACCCAAATTTTCGGTCGAGGCAGACGTTTCAAAGGTGTTAAAATGTGTCAAAATTGTACATTTCTACCAATGTTTAAAGCATGCTACCCAGAAAATGCATGAAATGCAAATTTGGCATGTTTTCACCGAATTTTGCCGGTTGAGAATCAGAAAAACTGTTAACTACGATGTAGTACGAAAGCGCAAGTCAAATATGACCCATGTGTAAGTGGCTAGGGAAGAAAGGTAGGAATCTCGGGCCCACTACTAGTACTATGAATTTCTTCCTCGTCAAATTTCTCCTAATCTTATTTGAAAAATTCACCCATCCCAGTGGCACATTCGACACAACCAATGTCCATTATGTCAGCGCCCCCTCCCTGTCAAGGATAAGAACTCTTTTAGGCCAACCTACGGACGCCACACGAAAGAACGGAGATAGCCCTGTGCATTATGGTCGTGATCACATTACACATATGTGGGTTCGTACCTAGGTAGTGAAGTGGTGTCGATCCACATTGTGTTCGCGTTCACACTACCGCAATAATCCACATCGAAAGTGAGTTATGACGTAAGTGGCGCAAATCCACTTACCGGATGTTAGAATGACCCGGAAGTGAAGCGCCGTTACCACGGAAACAAATTGAAAGTCGGCAACTCCAAGATGGACGACACGCCCTGCATTTCGCCGTAGAAATCGCATTCGCCGATCGTGCTGCAAATTAGACTTGGACAGACTGTAATGCAACTATATGATTCTTTCATTGAATCTATAAAGGCAATGCTACTCGCATGCTTGTTGAAGGGCGACTGTTTTTGGCGGCGCGAACGATACAGCGAGAGGAGTGAATGGAGCAAGCCCGTTAGGTCACTTCGGTATATGTGGAGTCTGATCCAGATCGCTCCACATATTGCTTAACATTCAGAAGTTTAACTCAGCTCCATAGGGTGCGAAACTACTCAAAAACGATCAGGTAGTTTTCGCATCCACATGTGGATGGTGGAGTGATGGGGGTGGAAACATGACCACTTGTTTTGTGTTCACATCAGTGGGGGAAGTGGTTTCGACCTAGGGTCGACTCCATGTCCCTACATCAAATGTGTCTAGTGTGATCACGACCTATGAATACCTAGGCCGCTGGATTATTTTCAGATCCCCCAATAAACAATGCATTGTATACGTGTTCACTCATGCATGAGTGACCCTGTACTCGGCGGAAAATTATGTATTGATACTTTTAGGAAAAGATGTGAATAGATGAAAGAACAGGAAATACATTGTTCTCGTACAAGTAAATAGGCACTATTCCTTGTTCATGCAAGTTAACGGTGGTTACAGTGGTCGAGCGTAGAAAGTAAAGAATTAATGCCTTTAGATCCAAGTGGTATTTGAGGCACAAAATGATGACTGAAAAGTTACAAATTACTTACTGTATTTGTTTACTCTAAAAAAGAAAAGAAAAAGAAAACGTGTCCGTTTTGGCAATATCGGGAAAGACTTACGATGTAACCCGGTGTTAGATCAGATTTGACAAGGATTTTGGTGCAATGTGACTCAAGTCCGGTTCAGACTTGATTCATGCCCAGTTCAGACTTGATTCATGCCCAGGTGTGATCCCAACGAACCATTTCCAAGTCAGTGAAAGTATAGCTATAAATTCAGAAGTCTGGACTTACTTTTTGAGTACATGTACAACGTTTCGGAGAGACTCCTTCATCCCCGAAACGACCGTAACTCAAAAGTAAGTCCATAATTATGATTTTATAATAATATTTTCAATTACTGTCCGACTGGATGAGTCATAACTTTCACCAAGATAATACCAAGTCACTATGGCCACGTATACTTATACAGTTTCATTATATTACTACCACAATATACCGCAAAAACCTCGTCCTCCGTAAAAAAAAAAGTAAAAAAAAAATACATGATACTGTACAGCATCCCGGTGTAGAATGATAGCAAAGTGGTACAATACGCAATGTGTTCATGTGTCAAAAAATACTTAAAGCCGTCATTACGAGAGACATTACAATTCGCGAAACAAATAAGAATGCCATCAACGCTTGTCTTCCCGTTGTTCGCTCTTACGTTGCAGTACATGGCACAGCCTGCCATCCCTCCATTTTCAAAGGCATCATCTATATCGATGACTTTCAGAATGTTTACTTTAATTTTCTTCTCAGAGTGGGTCATTCCTCATCTTCCGACTGGAAGTGTCAACGCAGGTTACTTTACAAAGAGCTGTCCCCCCCCCCTCTTTTCCGTACAAAACAAATCAGCGTTGCAGGTACACGCGGAGGTAGTTTAAGATACCCTCAACTAGCACAAAGAAAATAAGGTTTTTCAGGAAAGGACGTATATGTGTATATTTTACAGATATATACGCGTATATCTTTCAAAAATAATACCTACCGTGTCAAATTGTGTAATCTTGTACAGTTATAATCATTTTGTAAGACGTCTGGAAGAGACATGGAACTGCGTGGATACAGATCAACACGTTTCAATGGCTATAAGTACTTTCGTCATTATTTTTTTAAGGTACAGATAAGGTAATTAATACGAGTATTCAGTTTCCACGTTTTTCATCATTGTCTGTCCCTAAATAGAAGTGTTTTCGATGACGTCATCAATCAGATTTTTTTTTGTCTTTATTGAACGCCGCTGAAGGATTACAAACTAGGTGATAATTTTGTGTTATTCCTCCGTACAGGGGCGTCGATCCTGGGGAGGGGGCGAGGCGGGGAAGTCGCCACCCCAATGAAAAATATTGGGGGGGGGGGCAAACATATCAATTTGCCTCCCCCTCCACAATAATTTTGACAACTTGAAAAATTCATAATATGTAATGCAAGGATATGTTTAAAAACAATTAGAAACTTAGCATAAAAATACTATTAAACATACACAATTGTCATTTTATTCGGCGCGCTCCGCGCAAAATTCTGTATTGCAATGTGGCGAAAATTTTTGACATATTTTTCACTTTTGCCCCCCCCCCCAATTCAAAACAGGGATCGACGCCCCTGCCTCCGTTCTGCAAAAAAACAGACAAACAAACAAATAAACAAACATGGAATTTTGGAAAATCTCCTACCTCTTATAAGTTTAAACAATTAACATAGCCTAGAAAGTTGGGAGAGTAGTGGCTATGATGAACGTTATATACCGCAAGTCCACAAACGTCCTTCAAAACACACACACACACGCACACACACGCGCGCGCGCACACACACACAACCACCCACACACACACACACACACACACACACACACACACACACACACACACACACACACACACACACACACACTACACACACACACACACACACACACA